>UZAN01058257.1:264-12184 GCA_900618425.1 Echinostoma caproni
TGTGAAATCCTCCTCCAAAATGGTCTTCGAAACCCTGCTAGATTCACACTTAGGGCTGACCATCCCCCTGACCTAACTGGCCTCCATCTTCTGAAGCACACCCTTACGTTATTTCGCTTATTTCTGTTACTCCCCCTCTCACATCCACGCTTTCCTCTAGATTTTGTTTCTGATGCATGCAGCCTTAACCCAGCGGCATATTGGAGCCAGCTCCTATTCCTGCCAACATCCCTTTCAGCTCGTGAACCGAACTGCAGAAAAGAAGACAAATTCGGAACAGGGAATATTAGGTACAAGCCTCGAACCCGAGTACTACTTCAAGACTTCAAGATTCGACACACGTATACTCGTCTAAACTAAAAGAGATAGAAATAATTCTACCCATCGCTTATCAAGTGCAGTTTTAAAGGCCTGCACAGTTTGGAGGTTGTATATTTCCTTGAGAAGCCGATTCCAACCATCGCCTATCTTATTGCTGAAGAATTGTTTCCGCATGTTTAGTCGACACCTCTGCTTCATGAGCTTGAACTCATGCCTCCTCGTGCCGTGTTGGGGAGTTAATTTGAAGAGACTGTCCGCTCTTATCCCCGATATTCCCTTCATGACTTTGAAGGTTTCTATCAGGTCTCCTCGCAGTCTCCTTCTTTCTAATGAGAAAAGCCCTGGAGTTTATTGTCTTTCCTCATAGGTTTTTCCCATTTGGCCTTCAACCATTCAGATGGCCAATCTCTGAACTTTCTCTAAACAGACAGCATCCTTCTGGCATAAGGGTGCCAGAGCCTGTGCACAATACTCTAGGTGAGATCTGACTATGGCCTTGTAAACGGAAATGAAGACTTCCGGTCGTCTGCATGATAGGACGAACCGTAGTCTAAATAATTCCCTCTAGCCTCGCGCGCTTTTACTGCACGCAACCTATACCACTTACAATTGTCCGATACCACTACCCCCAAGTCCTCAACCCTAGTAGTGGGTTCAATAGCAAACTGGTGCTCTTCCGAGTGAACTTTCAGTCTTTCAAATGTCCCTGTGATCACATGACTCTTCGTTGCGGTAAGACTTAGTTACCATTCCTTTCCCCATCTAACTACTTACTCTAAATCCCGCTCCGAATCACTTCTCCAATTCAAACCAACCACGTCATCTGCGAAAATGTAGTAAGATGAGGTCAGAGTGTTTGGTAAGTCGTTTATGTAGAGAAGGAATAGAAGCTGTCCTAGTACTGAGCCTTGTGAAACTCCGCTAGTCAGCTGAACTGGTGTTGACCTTATCTCACCAACCGTCATATAAAAATATCGTTGTGACGGAAGGGCGCTTATCCACCTGTGCAACTGTCCTTGGATTCCGTATTGCTCTAATTTGGTCAACAACAGACGATGACTCACTGAATCAAAAGCCTTGCTGAAATCCAGGTAGCAAACCTCTTTGGTCTCACCCTTATCCATCTTTGCAGCAACATCCTCCAAAAAGCATAACACGTTTGTTAGGCATTAACGTTGCTTAACAAATCCATGCTGTGCCTCTGTCATGAGTCAGTTCCGCTCCGGATGCGTTACCAGACGCGTTCTATCTTTTCTATTACCTTGCATAGAAAACTAGTTTGGCTAACAGGTCGATAGTTCTTTACATCTGTCTTTTTACTCCCATTGTGTATGGCTACTACCGAAGCTGTTTTCCAGTCGGAAGGTAAGCTACCCCCAGTTGGTGATACCTCAAAAGGGCTGAAAATCGGCCCAATTATATGAGCATAGGCTTGATGAAGGCTGGGTTAATTCCGTTTGGTCTCACAGCCTTGGATTCCTTGAAACCGCCTAGTACCTCAGATACTTGATCGAGTGTTATCCGCAACTGCTCCAATACGTCGGTCGCCGAGTGCTGGGAAGCACTTGATTTACCAGTGTGTAACCTTAGCATGTTGCTAATGTATGCGCAGAATGCATCAGCTTTACTCTGGTTTTCAGTTATAACCCTATTTCCCTCAAGTATCAATGGGCCCATCTTTTATCTGGTAGACTGAAAATACCTGTAGTATCTATTTGACTCCAGCTTTACTTTCTAGACCAGCTTCATTTCTAAAACCCTCTGTTCTCACCTACTAAGTTAACCACTGCATTTCTGTGGGCTGTTTAATTAACCCACGACCTGTGGGTGTAAGCTAGTTGATAGGCCCTCCAGCTTCGCTTCCGGTACCTAATGGCCCTTTCTACTGCAGCTCACCACCATGGAGGTTTTTCCTTGTGCCGCCTATATCCTAATAGGGCCAAAATGTCCTGGAGGTTGAGGGAGCTGTGCTTGATTAACAACCAGCATTCCTCGATGTCTGTGGTGTCCCGCTCGGGAATCTACTGCATTTGTTCGGTGTATTCCCGAAGCCTACTTATGATCATTCTACCAAACTCCTTGTACATTCGTAATCTACGTAGGTGTGGCTTCGTATGGAAATCGATCTCGATGAGGAGGTGATTGCTCTTTCCCATCGGTGGATATCCAGTGACACCAATTACATCTTGTTCCCTTTCGGAAAAGACAAGACCCAGTAGGGGCGGTTCCTGCTAGACTCTGAACGCAACATGATGAGAGTGACTTTGTGTTTATCAACTCTAAATACTTTTCCTCTTGACTATCCTGGGTGCACCTATCTGCCATCCAATCAGGTAAGTTAAAGTCACCAAATATGAACAGCTTTGCTGATCCCTAAACTGAGACATCAAGTGCATCAATCGATGCTCGGTTATCAGTGACCTCAGCCCCGAGACGCCGGTAGACGCATGTCATTGTAATGTTGTTGTCCGGTAACAGCAGAGTTACGGCACATAGTTAAACACTGTGCAGGATCACCGAAACTTCGCTAACCATGCGCACAGTGTCTTTCCTTATGTGGAAGGCTACTTCTCCACCCGGTGCCGATCCCAACGATCGATGGCGAAGCTGTCTAATACTTAACCTGGTGCCCTATCGTGGTCCTTAAATCATGTTTCCGATACAGCTGTCTGTTGCATTTAGGTCACAGGCTGCTGCATAGAGTTCCAACCACTTATTTCTAACACTGTAGGTGTTGGTTGCAAGCAACCAACGGCTCCCTGTGGATGGATTATGGTGATCATTTTTCACTTTATCTTTCGGCTTGGGCGCAACACCCGAGTTAGTAGGTTTTTGACGACTTGGTACCTTCATCCTTCTTACTTGCCCATAGAACCAACGATTTTAGGTCTAAAGGGGTTTCTATCGGGGTCGAGGTTCTCTCTAGAGGAGTGTCTGCTGCTACCCCGGCTCTGTGGATGCCAGGGCTGTTTTCGGCTGCCTCTGTAACGAGACAGCTTTGCCACTCCTCGTCCCCAATGATATCCTCGTTCACTACTATTGGTAAAACCTTATTTCCGTCGGTCGTCAAAGATCGGTTTCCAATAGTCACCCTGAAATGGGTCGGAAAGTGACTGTGCATTCTGGGTGCTCTAACAGTTTGCCTTCTAAGACCCCTGGGAACATCTGGGGTTATTTTGTACCTACCCCATTTTACGTGGAAGATTCTCCCTGAGTTTGCCAGTAGTCGATTTCTGCTGGCTTGTTCGGCAAGTTCCACTGGAAGTGGCCTAGCCGCTCGGGATTCACTACTGTTTGTCCCCCGCCAAACTCCCACTCTATGAACCCTTACAAGTTTACATCGCTCCACGCTATCAGTAGGATGTCTAGCACCCTGCGATTATCCATTTCACGACGTGCTTTCGTCTCTTTTACCAGCTGCTCTTCGTTGTTTAGGATCAAAAGTGTTTTCTGAATCCCAGTTTGGCCATCTTCGTTTGCTTTCAGTGACCTACGTCGGTCACTGATCTCCTTTATTTGACCTTTTAGGTCATAGAGGATGTTTTCCTTGGAAAGGTCGCTCTGAACATGTTACTGTTGATAGCAAGGATTGGAACGAGAGAAAGTAAACAAAAAGTACCTCAAACACGAACGAAATCTGAACAGATTCAAACTTTGGGTAAACAAAACTTCGAAACGGTTAGTCTTTTCAAAAAACTGTATACAGTATGTACTGTATACACCGGAAAACAGTGCAGAAATGGTACAACCACAATTATAGAGGTATAATACCAAAGTGAAACCAAAATACAGTTGGTTTTGCGCAATAAAACCTTCAAACCTTCACGGTTTAATCAGAGAGCCAGATTCACGCAACCACTTCCTACATGTTGGTGCCGACTGTAACGACCAAAATGCGATTGTCCTGGTCCGAGCGAAATAAAAAATATCTCGTCCGCACGCGTTCAATTGAATGAACCTTCGCTCGTTCTGGATAGCGATAAACAAATCTCAGAGAAACGCGTAGCCCAAATTATCATGAACCAAGTGGATCCAAAAATAGTCTACGGTATTATTTTTGCATTAATCACAAATACATAAGGCAGTCATACCTCTGATAGTGAGCCTGATTCACTATCCAACCAAATGTCACAAATATTCACAGAAAATATCTGCGGTAATCAAAAGTAAATAGGAAATTGAGGGATTTGAATCACCTTTCAGATAATTCTAGACCAACAGGAAAATTCTGCACGCTCCAACAGATCACGCAAAATAATCTTGAGCGTTACAGTTAAAAGGGGTTCAATATAACCGAAGGCAACGGTCAGTTCAACAAAGAGCGTTCAATCAGAACTTTGGTCGCAATTAAACAAGAAAAGGCACTAAATCCCACTTAAATATAAGAGTAAACCACTTGAGTTGTGTCCAACAGATATACTTCACCGTAAAAAGAGTGAAATAGAAGGTTCAGAAGAGAAAATTAACCGACATGAAAATCACAGTCCGAACGAATGCAAAACAGAATGGGAAAGAAAGATAAGTAAATGCAAGGAGGAAGGTTCCGTCTTTTGGACTGTTACACGGACCTCAATCTAAAAAGCTCCCTACCAACACGGAGGAGAATTTCATTATCTCTAGCGGAAGTTTGTTACATTCTGAGATGATCCTGTGCGTGAAGAAGTTGGAGCGAATGACAATCTCATCAGACAAACTTTTAGAGAGATCATTATTATAGATCAGAAATAGGATGGGACCTAGTACGGAGCTCTGTGGGACTCCTATTGAGGCTCGGGAGGGTAAAGAAACGGATGTGCCTATTCGAACCGCCAAGGAGCGAGTCAACAGAAAACTAGTAAGCAGGGAAAGCAATCGGCCAGTGATGCCATAACGCTCTAGTTTGTACAGGGGAGGGATGTGTGGCACTCTGTTGAAGGCTTTTGCAAAGTCTATCAAGATGGGGTGCAAAACATGACCTTCGTCATAGGAACGGGTTAAGCTATCAAATACGGTCAGCATATTGGAGATGCATGACCTGTTTGATAGGAAGCCGTGTTGGGAGGTATCTACCCACCTGTTCTCAGTTAGATGTCTTAGAACACGCCGTTTAAGGAGGCGCTCGAAGATCTTACTGGTTAGGCTGATGGACCTAAAGCTAGTAGGCAAGTGTCTATCGCCTTTCGTATAAATAGGGATAACAGTTGCCCTCTCCCACTGTTGTGGAAGGGTTCTTGTGTCCAATCACATTTGAAGGAGATGGGCATATATGTGGCAGCCAACACGTCCGCAGATTCTTTCAGTATACGGGGGTAGATTTCATCCGGACCCATGGAGCTGAAGGAGTTCACGCGTTTTAGTTGTTCTTCCACTTCTGAGACTGTTATGACGAAGTGATCTAACTGGGATCTGTAGGTTAGGGGATGGAGATTGGGATGACTGATTGGAGATGGGATGTTAAAAATTTGATCAAAATGGGACCGGAACATTTCCGCCACTTCTGCAGATGACGTGGCTGGGGTATCGTCGGGTTTATATAGGACAAGGGCGGATGGAGCTCTTGCCGGATTCGCCGCATAAATTTGGACGGTACTGACTGGTTTACCCGTGCCCTGGCTAAAATGCCGTTCTGTTGGTTTCTCTGGAACTCACCAATCTTTGCTTTGCACAAATTGCGAATGCAGATGGAGCCTTTTGCATCTTCCGTTGGTCCCGTCAATTTGTACTGAGCAAAGGACCGCGAGCGTTCTTCTAAAAGATGACGCATAGCACGCAGTAAGGGGTGCCTGTTTGAAAGTGATTTACGTACGCGGGGCACCAGCAGATGGTCCGCTGTGCGGATACACCGCTTTATTGTGCTACTCAAGATGTCTACGTCATGTATCTGATTGGTTTGTGCGGCATGGGCTTGGAGGAAATTCCTCAGGATTTTGAAGTTTGTCCTTTTAAAAGAACGAACTTCCCTATGGCACGGTGTAACGCATTTGGGCCAGCGGACTTTTACATCGAAAGACAACACGAGATGATCACTCTTGCCCAAAGGGTAATGCTGTTGGATTGTGTCTGTGAGGATGCAATTTCCCTTTTTCACTGGTGCACGTAATGTAACACTCATGTCTAAAAATTCACTCGCCAACTTCGTGAGATGAGATCCTGTTTCTCATTTTCATTTCAGCAGAACTGGGTGCCCACTTAGTGAGCATACCATCGACGGCATTCTGGACGCTCGATTGGCCGTGGCCATATTCAGTCCTAGGCAACCTGACCTAACCTGACCTGAAGCCTTCAAGATATTTAAGGGGTTATCTAGCATAGAACTAGCAGCCTCTTCGGTCTTGCACCAGAGTGCGGCACTAGAGGTCATAGCCTTAAGCTGCAAAGAGAGCAGTCCGGATCGGAGTTGAGGGCCAGGTTCTTCACAAACCGGGTGTTGCCTTTGTGGAATAGATTGCTGGAGAATGTCATAGGCTGCTCAACAGCTGTGACCTTTGAAAAGGCCTTGGATCTGTGCTGGGATGTGGTATTCTGGGAGCTGGCCACTTGAATGGCGATGAAGGAACAAGGTGAGTTCGTTCCTATATTTGTGTATTTCAGTGTTACTCGCGCGCGGTTTGAAAATTGAACGTGGTTTGTTCTGTAGCAATTTCTGTGTGATAACTCCTTGCTTAGCTTAGCTTTCGGTATTTTTAGCCCTTGCTAGACTTATCGTAGTTCTCCAGTAATTTTTTCTTTACTTGTTATGCCTTCACTGTAGCGCCCGCCCATTTAGTACCCATACACCTTTATTTGCTTACTATCCTGATAGCCATTCCCATCCGGTTTACAAAATTGTAGTATAATGGTTTGTAAAACCCGATCATTGCACAGTGGGACAAAGACCGTAGCTAATGAGATGGGGAAATTTCCATGTAGAAGCGGTGAGTGCAATGGGAACGTAGACCAGGAAGGAATGTGCTGTGACATCTGTGCACAGTGATTTCACCGATGCTGCAGTCGGCTTTCACCGCAAGCATTCCAACTGTACATACGCCTTAAGGTTCTGAAATGGATTTGCCCATTGTGCATTGATCTACTGGCTAGCCGAAGAAAAGAGAGGCAGCCATTAGAGAAGGAGAACCCATTCGCGGAAATAGATGAGGGCTCAAAATCCAGCGCTGCCACAAATCTAGACGCCACTATAATAGAGTGTTTTGCACAGGGCACTGTCGTAAAGCACATAGCTGAAGGCACCAACGCCGCCGAGTCTGCTCCGAGGACGGACGTTACCCTGGCTGCTAAAAAGAAGAATAAACGCAAGAAAAAATAACAAGGGGAGGGGTTTCCTAAAACAAAGGGATCAGGGCCCCAAGAAGAGGCCCACCCCGAAAAAGTTGGACTAAAGAGCCTTAGTCATAGAATTGAGCAACAGGAAATAGGGCTGCAAAGGCTAGGAGAAACCAACTCTATACTCCAGAGAGCTATCGCGAACCTCGTCACCAAAACTGAACCCGCACTGGATAGAAACCGAAATCTCGTCATTCATGAAATCCCCGAGCCAAATATGCAGCTGAAGAAACACAGGGAGCACCATGTAAGGGGACAAATCAACGCCCTCCTCCGGATGGCGAAAGTCCCTGAGCATGTGTTGATTAACCGAATCTTAAGATAAGGAAAGTGGAAAGAAGAAATTGGGGGAGCCACAGGCCACGATTTACATTGATAGAATTTGAGAATCCAAGACACCAGAACCATCTACTATCATCGTCAGAAACTATAAAGGCAAAGACGGGCGGGACGATCAACATCCAACCTGATAATAGGGTTAGAAAGCATGGCCCCTATCAGGAAGTGAAGCTGGCCCATAAGCTAAAAATATCGTTATCGTATAGTCCAGGTGGCTGTCATCAAGGGGAAACCCATACAGGAAGCCTTGAGCTCAGGGGTACAGTTTCGGCACGAGCAGGGACACCATACCGGACTTTTGTGGATGCAGTGCGATTAGGGCCACAGCACCCCAACTAATGAATGAGACATTAGGAGACCTAAACGCGGTCCAACTCCGAGTGTAGGGGTAGAATATCAAGCAAAACACGAGATGAGACCTCGAGCCCAGGGTTCGGGGTCTTAATATCCACTAAAGGCCCGTACGGAGGGAGGGGAGAAAGACTCCATGTTGTTTATACCAACGCGTGCAATGTAGGCAAAACGTGGCCTGAATTAAGGACAGAAGCGAGCAAAGCGGATATAATAGTTGTCACCGAAACGTGGCTCCTCTAACATGTAGTAATTGACCAACTCCGCCCACGTGACTTTTGTGCATACCGAGGAGACAGGGAAGATGGGAGACAGGGAGGTAGGTTACTGATTCTAGTGGCCCAACACTACCACCAGGAGCCGGAGGAGAAACTAACCACGCCCAACCTACAAGTGATCAGCTACACACTAAGATTAAGCGGGACTTCTCTCCCTGTGCTGGCGATCTGCGCAGCCCTCAAGCAACAATACAAGAGGATGAAGAGATAGAAACCTTACTTCGCAGAGCTATAACTTCCAAGAGTGCCCACGTAATGTAACGTTGTCATTGGAAGTGAACAGTAGAGCACCCGTATTATTTATGCCTTTGTTTCTATTAAAGGCTTCAATCAGATCACCCCTAAGGCGTCCGATCTTCAGGGATGATAGGTTCAGTATATACAGACGAGTTGGGTAGTCTTGCTCTTAAGATGGGGGAAACACCTCGTGAACCTACGCTGGACCGCATCTAGGACCTTCTTGTCCTGCTCCATGTATGAAGACCACACTTGGATGCAGCATTCCAAGTGTGGTCTCACACACACTTTATACAGGGTTAACAACAGCTCTGGATCCCGCGAGACAACTATTCTCAGCAGTTGATGCAGAGCGTTGATTGCCGCCAGTAGGCACTGCTTCTCTGATTTGAAATTACTGGTGATCTGAATCCCCAGGTCCGTCCTTTCGTCCCTCCTCTGGAGTTCTACAGGGTTGTCGGTGCTAATCCATCATACCGGGCCAGTTTGAAGGCGTTAACACTAAGCAGGTTGACTAGTTTCTCGGGTAGTCCATTTCACTTGTTTACTGTTCAATTGCTGAAGTAGTCAGTCAGTCAGTTTGCATAGGATAGGAGCTGGTCACGGAAAATCGAGCGTCCAGAATTCCTTCGGTGGTATGCCACGTGTTGGCCCTACCATTGCGAGTGATCAATATTGTAATTCTGCACGTTTTCTTCTCGTACCAGTCGTATCCGACTCCACGAAGGAAGAGAAAGGAAAAAATATCTTCCTTCACTTTTGTAAGCGTTCCCCTGTTGGGATGGTTAGTAACTGAAAAAAACTACCACTATTTCCAGACCTTAACCTATGCGTCAACTTCAGGAAATACGTTCAACCAGCGCTTATCTATCTCCTTCTTGGGAGCATGTACGCTCTCTAGCCCCACCATCTCCTGTGGTAACTTTTTCCATGATTTGACTACCCTGTTGCTGAAGAAGTTTGAATGCATCGCTAGTCTCGTGCGCACTTTCTTCAGCTTGTACATGTGCCCCCTAGTATTACTTTGCACCCTCTTCAAGAGCACAGCTTCATCCGTTCCTGATAGTCCATTCATAGTTTTGAATGTCTCTATCAAGTCACCTCGGAGTCTCATTCTTTTCAATGAGAAGAACCCAAGGCCCTGCAGTCTCTGCTTATACGACTTCCCTTGCTGTCCTTTGATCATCCTTATGGATAATCGTTGGATCCCCTGGAGACAAGCGGCGTCCTTTTTGAAGAACGGAGCCCAGGCTTGTATACAATACTCTAAATGCGGTCGAAAAATGGCCTTGTTTAGAGTTACGAATACCTCCGTTTTCCTACATATTAGTGCCGATCTCAGTCTAAAGAGCTCTCGACGGGCACGGTGAGCCGCTGCGGCATACTGTTCTGCCCATTTGTAGTCTGCTATCACTATGATTCCTAAGTCTCCAGCTTTCTATGTCGTTTCTAGTGAAAGACCACCTTGACTACTCCCCGCTATCAGCTCCTCGTCTCCGGTGCTCAAGATGTGGCTCTTTCCTATGTTGAGATGCAGATCCCATGTACTTGATCACATAAGCACTTCTCCAATGTCCCTTTCTGGCTCCGCTCTCCCATTTGATCCTACCACCTTGACGCCATCCGCAAATATGTAGCTAGGTGACCCTAGGATTTCAGGCAGATCATTGATAAAGAGCAAGAATAGCATTGGACCTAGAACTGATCCCTGAGGAACATCAATACCAATAGNCACTGGCGAGTTCACTTCTTCGACCCAAACCAGGAAGGTTCTATCGGCCAGGAAAGCTGTTAGCCACTTGTGGATGTTACCCCTAATCCCTAGAGCTCAGACAGGAATTTTCCTTTAGAAACCCATGCTGTGCCGCAATCAGCAAGCGGTGCTGAATGAGGTATTCGCATAAGGGAGTTCTGATAATTCGCCTAAGTGCTTTGCACAAGATGCTCGTTAGAATAACTGGACAATAGTTGTCCACCTTCTATCACGGTCCTTCCTTGTGTTTGGCTACCACAGTTGTCGTTTTCCAGCCATGTGGTATCCTTCCCTGCTCTGAAGTTCTGTTGTGCAGGTGGTGTAGTGGGCCCCCTAGAACCTCAGCTATGTACATAAGTCTGGGTGGATGCCGTCTGGGCCAGCGGATTTAGTGGTGTTGAGATCACCAATTGTTCTACAGTTGTCAAAACCCCACCTGTATATCGGGAATACCTGATACAGTGGTGTGGAGGACTGGTATTGCAGTATTGCAGTATCTACCCTGTGAACGCTTTTGAAGTATTCCTTGGATCGTACTGGTGTATCCCCTCTTGGGTTATTTCTGCTCCAGCATCCGGTATCAGAGGCTCTACCTTTTCACTGGGCTTTCCCTTAATAAGGGTACTATCCATTTGGCTGGTATTTTGCACAATTTGCCAGCTTGAGCTCATACTGTCATGTGAGCTCCATTTGAACTGCCACTGCTTTGTTTCTATCCCTGATGTACTGTGTTCAGGATATGTGGCTGCCCGTTGACCTATAGGTCTACCAGCTCCTATTTCTACGCCGTATCGCTATCCTAATCGCTGGGCTACACCAGGGTGGTTTGTTCCTCTCTGCCCTGTGTTTCAGGGGAGCAAATTAATCTTGCAGGAGCAAGATATTTGTCCTGATTAGGCTCCAATGATGGTCCATAGAGTCGTTTTCAAGGATAGGGATCCACATCAGCTCCGCAGTTAGGGCCTTCAGCCTTGTCGCATCTATCATCCAGTAGTTCCTGGACATTCTTAGATTGAATCTACAGTGTACTAGACTTATTCCTGTAGTGATAACGATGTGGTCTCTTTTACTCAGTGGTGGATGGAAGGAAATGTCTTTTAAATCCCTCTTCTTCGTAATTATTAGGTCCAGTAGAGATGGTCTATCTCCATCTATGTACCCAGTGCACTCCCGGACATGTTGCTGTAGGGCCCTCAAGTGCATCCATTCTAAGAATGCGCTTTCGGTGTTTCTGTTGGCGCCCGCTCAACCTTTCAATCTAGTTTTGGGAAATTGAAATGTCCCAGTTGTAACTCCCAAATAGATCAACGAGCGACGCGTAGCCGAAATTGGATCCCAAAAC
>UZAN01058261.1:0-12182 GCA_900618425.1 Echinostoma caproni
ATCACGCCATTACAACACAATAAATATGACTATACCTTTTCAACTTCAAGTGAATCATTCTGGTGGCAACTGTGTCAACCATCGTATCAACGGCTGTTCATAAAGCACGACAATGGTTGCTACGGTTACCAACAGAATGAGATCAAATAAATTCGACAGATTTCTCGTCCAGATTGTTTAGTNCTTGACAATAGGTTTATTTCGTCTACCGTTCAGCACATTATGGTTGGTAATACAATGCAGAATTATATGCGGTCGCGAACCCTCTCCCTACCTCCCTCTCTACGGGGAATATCAGAGAAGTGTTGAATTGCACAATATCATCAAGAGACATGTTTGTAGTTCACACACACGAATGAGACCAGACTGTGTGCCAAGCAAATCAGAGCAAGATCATCTTTATAACACGCGACTCTTTGCCCGTCTTTTTGTTGAATCGTTTTATGGAGTTGGATGTTTCGTGATCAGAACCCGATGAAAACGGGATGTGAAACTGTTTGTCTAGATCTCTGCACGTGTGGGGCAGCGCACAAGAGACGTTTGTCGTTTTGCACAAAATCATGTGTTTGACCATGTACACACACACACACTATGGCTCGTTTTGAATTCGGTCTTTGGTTAGCTATCCGCACCAGTTTTGTTTTCCAATTGTATATCCTTAGATGAAACTCATTAGATCATTTATCACAAAAAATCTGTAACTTTTTTTACCGTTAATTAAAACGACTGGCTTTTCGAGCTGACCATCAATGTAAGCACGATTGTATTAGTCTGGAATATCCGTTTGTTTCATTCGAATGACGTATATATTATATTTATATACTTTTCACACAAGTCTGAGTTCAGACTGTGCCAAACAAGTCGCGCTGCAATAATCTTTATCAAAAGAAAGACGTTCCGTGATTTGCATGTGGGCTGGATACTGCTAGGTTGCCCAGACCAAGGCAGGTGAATTTTCTTGAGGAATCCACAACCGGGGCCTTCGGCTAACCTAAGCCTTACCCGCAAGTCAACGGGGCGGTGTGAAAACCGCAGTCCATTAGGAGTTAGCGTCCAGTTCATCGAATCATATGCTTTTCGGACGGGCTCAAACGTTCAAGGTGCCCAATACACCTCGATGCACAATTTAGCCGGTGACCGTTGCCACAACCAAAGCGTGTGGGTGTCATTCATCCCTCATACCACCATATTTTACGTCGATAATTTCCAGTTATTGTTATTGTTTCTACTCACCCTTCCCTATTTCATATTGATTATTTGAGACGACTAATGAATGCATTATTAGGCATATTAGGCACGCTGTATCTCAGTGTAATGTCTCGATTTTTTCATAAATTTTCTTGTGGTCGAAAATTGTTTCCTAAACTTCGATCACTTTTTCTCGTGCACACTGGAAGTATGTGGTCAACGCAGACGGTGAGGCTCGACGTCTGTCCGGAACACCAGTGGTCCCTCAGCGCAAACGCATTACACGGCAATCGGTCCAGAATCATGTGGACTCCAAGCGTTGGCGTTATGCATCCCCGACTATTTTGGTTCCCGACTCAGTCAAAAAAGCCGGTCCGAGTCCATGGGATGCGTTTGATGAGGCTCAGGATCCAGCAGACTCCAGTCTGTTAGATCCCACATGGCGCATTTCGGATTTATCCATACAAAATGAAGATACTCTCAGCGAGTTGCCTTCCGATTTGCATAGGAATCCTCACGTATGTGAATTACAATCGGTTTTTTGTCTCTTCGATACATCCATCTTGATCGTAGTTACTAACGCTTATGGTCGCTAACATTTAACTTCTCTAGTCATCACGGTTTGTTCTGTGCTGTCACTCTATGTGCTTGCGTGCAATCATGTTTCTCCAGTCTTTCGAAAACTTGTTAGACTAATGCTTGCTAGTTGGAAGGTCAGATGAAGTCTTTGATCAAATAAGTGGGATAAAAAATGTAAACCCAATAAAAGAGTCAATGTTTTTTCGATCACTGTTTCCACTCATTGGATAAATAGAGCTCGTGGATCACTCGATCACCTTCGGTGGTTTCTATTAAGCGGGGTTTGTGATTGTCACTCATTACTTGATCGGGTTCCAACACTGGTTCCTGAAGAGGATGATGAAGCAAAGTGCAAACAGCCAACCACTCGGGCAATTTGACTTCCGGATTAATTGATACCTGACACACTTGGATGTGTGGCAAACGGTTTTCACGGTTGTAACCATTTTTCATGTGGACCTCTAGTCTTCGTCAAACGCCCTACTTGCGATACTGTTGTCGAAATTCCTGAAGAATGGAATGTACTGCGTTGGTGATCCATGGAAATAAGGGATCTCACACCTAGGCAGCTCGTTTTGGTTTGGTAAGAGACCAGTCTTACGCAACTCATAGTCTGAGACATCGACGAGCTTTGGTTTAACTCCCATTTCCACGGGTGTATTACGAACCTTCTCCAGTGTACCACCATCTGAGTAAGTCCCTTGACATGTTGAACTAACACTGTCTATATGATAAGGCAACGAAACAGTTTCGATAACGTCTTTCCTTTCTCTGTTGCGTAACATCTGAGCAGCTTGGCTGCCGCCGTTCCACGCGTCTCCTCTGATGCCTTCATCTGGAATTGTGCACTCTCTAGTTCTACCTTAGCCTCACCATGAAAAGCAACATTCTCATAGTCTTGCCAACAATAGTCAGACTTACCAGGGGGAGATGCATCGGTCTGAGACTCGTATTCCGAAGATTCCTGACTGGACGGATCCATAAGACATAAATGTCAAGAAAGAGACGAAATCGATGAACCGCTCACTGAGGGCGAATTCACCGCAAACAAACGAATTCCTCAGCTCGATCAAAGTCACGATTACAAGAAGGCAATGGAATGTGCAAACAAGATATGGGCACAGAAACGTTGGCTTGACACAAGTCCAATTGTCATTAACGGGTTTCAAATATTCGATGGACGAATCCTGAGCAATCCACATACTGTTGCCTCCGCTAGAGCTCGTGATTCCAATAGGCGTATTAGGTTAAACCAAAGCCGTGACCTAAGACGAACGAGCTTGAACTTCGCAGTAACGCTAAAACAGAGTATCGTCGCGCATTGCGAAGGTATTCCAACTGCTGCTATTCTGAAAGTGAAAGAAAAATATCTTCGCCGTATTCACCTATGCAAACAGAAGGACGGAAAACATATTGAGCAACTTTTATAAAACAAGTGTACATTTTTCCGTAACCTTTGTTCTTTTCTTTCGGAATTCTTTCTCGGATGTTGTTAGCAAGATCATTCAACGCGAAAGCAACCGGTTGGGAAAATACCAAGAAGAGTTTTGTGTGGGCCTACAGTAGTGGTCCATTCAAAGTTTCATTATGATTATCCGTTTACCGAACCGGCTTAGAAAAATGGTGCGTGTATCTTAGACGTATCAAGCGTTCGTTCATTGTCATCATCGCTTGAACTCTTTCCATTCGGAATTTCCGACATGGCGCATCGCTCCAAAACTGGTTCTTCTGTGGTAATCCTCTACCAAAACGTAAACAATATCAGATTCAGAGCTTCCCCTCCTCTTATGCTGACCCGAAAATCACATCTCCGATCGGGTTCATTTGTCGATCAGTCGGACGTGGGATCTAGTGCTTGCTTAGCTCACCCGAGCGGAAACTCACACCTTGTCTACAGGTCTGAGACTTTAAGAGACCCAGCGAACTTCGACTATACAACAGGGTTGCTATCACCACACAGATGGACTGCACGTGAAAACAACAAGGGCACCACAGAAAGATTGAGAGATTCCAACGGGCGCAAAACGCTGGAACTGATCTAATCAGATCACAGAGATAGTCAAAGAGAATTCACTTGTTCGAGGTCACGGGCGAGAGGGAGATGGCAATATGAGACGATGGAGCAATCGCACTGTATATCTTATTTCTCACCTTTATGCACACTGCTAGCCAGCAGAACTTGGTGTGCGTGGCTGAATGTAATGTACTTCGAGAAGAATCGTATGGGGACATATGTATGTCTAAGTGATTCCTGATACTTAACAAAGAGCTGATATAATTTTAAACTGGAACAACCACAATGTCGAATCCCCGCCGTACATAGTCACCATAGGAATCAATTCAGTTCAGTTTGTACAACCGTTAACCACGCATATTCGTGCACCGGTTTTGGTTGCTATATTTTGGCTGCCCATTGGGATGAAGAATAGGTGAAGAAAGCAAAGTTGAAAGTGAAGTCGAACAGAAAATGGAGAAGTTCAGTGGTCTAAGGTTGCGAAGAAATTGAGAAGATGCGCGAACGCCACTGTTTGCGACACCCAGCCATATCACTCAGTGTCTAACCAACGGTTATGACCATCCTGAGATCCCCAGTCAGGGAGCCTAACAGGACCTATGTGACCCAGTTTCCTGGTTAGGATTTTCATACCCTCGTGCCAGGCCTTAGCTTGACCACCCTTGGCTTTTTTCCACTCGGTATCTGCTTCGGTGAACACCGCTCGCTGTGGTAACTTATTTGGTGACATGCGTAACACATGATTTGTATGTGGGCTGAATACTGCCAAGTTGCCCAGGCCAAGGTAGATGAATTTCCTTGAAGAATTCACAACCCGAGCTTTCGGTTAGCCAAAGCCTGACCTGTAAGTCAGCTGAGTGGTGTGTGAAAACCGCCATCCATTGGGGTCCACTGCCCGGCACATGGAATTATACACCCTTCGGACGATGTTAAACTTTCAAGGAGCCCAATACCTCTGATGCCCAATTGAGTTGTTGAACACTGCCTCAACCGGGAAGGTGTGTGTAGTTCTTACGCTTTCTCTCGTATAGCTTGGAATCAGGGTTTTTGGCCCCTCCCTTTGGTGAACTACCGGTGGTTCACCAACTCGGATATCGGTTATTCGTCCTTTTACTTGGGCGAGACAACAGCTCCGCAATGCGTTAGGCTGTAGAGGCTACAACGCGACATCACTAAAAGTGTGCATTGCGTTCTCGTCATGTAGTGGAGCACACAACACGCTCGATTTGTTATTCCCGATTCGTTTGTTACTCCTTTTCCTTGGCGAACTTTGGACTCCATTGCCATTTTATGAGGATTGGACCGCAATGTAAAAGTAAACATTTTTCTCAATTGGTTGTGCTGCGAGGCAATTTTCAGGTGAACAAGTCCCATCTATTCACATTTTGTTTAAAAAAAGGTTAAAAATGAACGTAGGAATGCATGTTTGTATCTCAGTTTTGCTGCTCCAGCGAAGCCCCACAGTTACGAACGGTATTTTGGTAAGGGCTGGTTTACACGATGACGACCGGAAGAGTTATCAGTAACCTCGTGGTGTAGCCTTCAGGTGTTAGTGCAATAATGGTTTCAGTCAAACGCGGTGGTTGAAGTTCTATTTTTGGTGTGCATCATTTTACGTTTCATTTTATTTCCTCGTGGGCCTTACTCCATGCCCGGAATGCTCTGTCTTCCTTTTTTGAGCTGATTCATATGATTGTTGTATCTACCACTCCATCACCGAATCGTGTCGCACGACAATGCGGCTCCCAACAATTCCACTGAAACGAAAATTACAACAAACGAGTGAGTGTCTGTTGGAATCTCCAAAACAGTGTTGACTAATGAAGAAATGTACCGTAATGATAGTGATTCGCAAACTGTAGATCTTTCCCGAACGAAAATTGTGACAGCACCAATGGGGCGAATGAAGCAATTCGATTGCATTATTCTGTCGGTTATCCTAAAATAAGTGTCCGTTCCTGACTTACTGCAAACTGTTCATCACAAATTGTGGTGCAGACTAGAATGATTGCAGCATGTAAGACAGATTCCATAGGTTACGCAACCAAAAAAAGACCTGAATTAAGCTAGCGCGACCTGAAATTTCCCGTCAGTTTCACTTTCTGTGCCTATTTTCTGGTTAGTTCTGGAAGTAGTAATCATTGTATTACTCTAGTTTGGAGAGAAATCGAATATATCCTACATAACTTCGAAAAAATAACTAAGATTTTCATGATGAAACTCGATCGTATCACATTGTGGAGTGGTTGCCGGTTACCTTGGCTAGAGTTCAGTACTCACAGCCTATTCGACTTCGGTAAACGGATTTTGCCGTAATATGTTAGCATTTGTGCGGTGACTCGTTATTATCAACCAGTCCTTTGATTTATATTAAGTGTTTTTGGATATCGTGGTCTGCTAGTTGTTTTTCTGACAATTTTTCTATTCACTCTCCTTCCCGTTAACTTACTTTCCATTCGTATAGTCCGGTCCCGGCACTCGTTGTAAATGTCGTGGGGAATGTTTGAATCGTTGTAGTTGTCGTCGAGCTGGTCACGAGTGCACCGCCGGACATTGTCGTTGCGTGTTGGGTAAGTGTCAAAACCGTGGATCTGCCACAAAGCAGGCCGATGCGAACATGGGACCTCCAGTCGTAGTTCCTTTGGGACAGAAGAACAAGCGACGCAAAACCGAAACTGCTCTGAATCAAATTCAAGAATCTACGGTCGCGGTCAGCGGGGCCGTACAGCACGTTCCCCCGGAAACAAAAGCTTTGCTCAATCGTACATTCGATCTGGAGCCAGATGAAAATCGTACTCCCGATGCTCCACATGCTGATCTTTTAGAAGCCTCGGTGCCTCTAGTTGACATTGGAGGAAAATTGCTATGGCCCAAAACTCGACTCTCCTATTTCCCGAGTCCAAGTTTGCGAGCCGACATGTGATGTATCTCTTTATTCACGAGATCCAGCAGTTGACGCTTCCATCCCACTGTACTAATACCCCCGATTTAAATTGGACTTCTGGCATACTAACGTGCACACGCTGACGTGCTTTTTACTTCTGAAAATTCAATCGATTCCCGTGCTTCCGGATCTCAGAGCGACTACACGTGCATGACTCTCTCTCTCTCTCTTGCTCTCTAAAAGTGTTTTTGCAACACTTTTAGATCACTATATGTTGCGCTGTTCCCATGTGAAATTTTGTTTCCTGTGTTGTGCTATCCATATGAGCAATTATTCTGGTCTATCCGAACGCACCCACCCCCGTCCCTCTCGTTTCTTTGCTTGTTCTCCTATCTCATACGGGAAATTCCCCGTCCACTGTTATGGACCCAATTGAAGTTCAGATAACAAAAAGATTTTACGCATCATTCTGAATACTCATGCACGGTGACGGTCGTAGATCGATCGTTTGTTGCAGGCGTTCATGCATTACCGATTTGAACAAACCGAGTCAAATCAAACGCCTTGGACTGTGGACGAAAAAATGTCAGTTGGAAAAATTATCACAAAATTATTCGGTGTGTGTGCAGGCTGGTTACCGGTGAGTTTAGACACAGGCTGGTCACCTGATAGTGTGGGTATATATCTGTCGTCGCTAACGGTATATGATGCAATTGTGGAACTCTTGGACGTAGCGGGTCAAGTCTGGTTTTGCCTGTGATCAATGAACACGTGTAATAGTTGAGCGGGTTATGGGAGGTGAGTTTCTTCAAATGTCAAGGGTTGCCCCGTTTTCTACACCATTTTCAGACGCCATTTCTCGCGCTCGTTTTGTCGTTGTTCCTCTTCCTCACTGTCCTCGTTCTCCGCGCTGGCCAATTCGAAGAAATAGTTGATAAACACTTTTATCCCGTTAATGTAGTTCCGAATGGCCAGTCGTTCGTTGTTCTCGTGTTGAAAATCCAAACTCTGACCCATTGGGATTAGGATGACGTCTTTTTTGGTCGATTCCTATCGAGGAACGGTACAAACAGGTTTGTTTAAGCACGAGGATGAGGAACCGGGATAAAGACATTTCATGCAAAACTAGGGCCATTTTTAAACTACTGTTATAATCACAATAGGACAATGAAAATTTGCTTTTTGTTCAATGTACAGGAGCTTGCTTGTCATGGTCAAGTTTTTGACGTAAAACAGTTTCAATTGGGTTTAATCTCATTCAGTGGGTAAGGTGTTTCGTAAGAAAAAAATGTGATTATCCTAGCCGTCGTTAATGAGATAACGTGTACTTGCGCTGGCGATTTTGTCACCCTTCTGAAGAGTTCACCTCTGGCTCTTTACTGATCATGTACGGTTTATTCAGAACCAACTAGGATTGTGAAGATAAAATTGGAATTTCGGTGTGTTCCCCTTCGGAATTGGTTTAACCTAAAGCATGTTGAAAAATGCTTCCATTCGCGGGTTGCACATATTAAATTTGTTCTGGTTTATTTTTAAACAACTGCACAGTACTGCGTGATCCCATTTAGACATATACAAGATATCGATTGCCATCTGTCTACCATCCGATCTACGAATACACAATGGTCGCTTAAAAGTCACTCAAATACATACGAGATGGGGCTGGAAGAGTAGTGGTTTACGGTGCTATTTTCAGCGATGTACGAATAATCTTTCAAGTAACCTACACACATGTCAGTGGATAGTTCGCTTTCTCGCTGAGCTTTCATCCAAACCGAATTCTTAAAGCGCGTGGATGACGTTGCAATATACTTACTATGAAGAACGAGGTGGGCATTGGTGTTTGTGGCTCAGTGGTCTAGGGGTATGATACTCGCTTCGGGTGCGAGTGGTCCCGGGTTCGAATCCCGGCTGAGCCCCGGATTTTCCTGCGTCATTCCTTACGGTGAACATGTCGGAAATGTTTTGCAAATGTGAGTCCTGCACTTGACCAAACTGAATGATTCCACACCTGGCTCAATTCAGTTCGCTGGAACACCGAAGAGGAGTCATTTCCGTTGTCCTAACGAGTCGAGTGGACGTACATGCAGCGTTCGAAGAATACCAGGGCGCACAGTTGACAGTGTTGCCCTGGAACGTACACGTGTGTATGCAGGTTTCTGTTTGTTTAAATTCATTAATAATACCATTGCACACATCTTGTTTGCTGAACAGAAGGTGGTATAACCCATAGTCGCAAAGAACTGCCTTCCGTTGATGGAAACCGTCGGTGATAGCGCAGTTGTTGTCACTGGCGTGCTTTGAACTCTTTAGTTCGATGTTCAAGCCCCGCCACCTAACTTTGGTGGTAGGCATCTTTGCTGTCGTCCGGTTCTGTAGCATGCCTGATCTTATGCCTTATGAGGCTCGCCACTTCAAGTCCCGGGGCTTGGATTGCTAGTTATCACTGAACAGCAGGTCCTCGTGACTATAGGGCTTTATCCGCCTGCTGTCCATCACACGCTGGTGTGTAATATAAAACTCTGAGTCTCGGAACCCAGAGTTGCGAAACACATACTGCCCGTTAGGTCAGGCTTGCTTGAATCAACGATCAGGTGCAATAAAATTGTTAATGTTCTTTTATTCCCAGTTAGTCTATAAACATAATGTTTTGGTCAGTTTTATTTGAATAGTTGATGCAGCTCACTGGTTTAAGGCTATATGATTCACTATCCTTTCGGTTTACTTATTCGGAGCGCATAACCTCTGGTCTTTGCACAAAAAGCTCTCAGATCGTGGTGTGGTTGCGTAAGATTTTCTCTATTGTCGTTCGGTGACCTTGTCCACCCACTAGGGAATCGTTGTCCTAGCATACCGTATATCGTCAACCGAGAGCTTTAGGCCTCAATCTGGTTAGGGTTGTGGGCGTTAACGCTTGCTTCAGCATCGTCAAACCACAGATAAAGTTTAGGGAAATGGCCACAAAGATAAAATTTGTGAGTCTAGTGGCGCTACCTATACGCCCAACGGTCCCGGTTATGGATCGTAGTCTGTTTTTGTTGAGAGACGACATTGTTTTCTTCTTTCTTGGCCGTTTTTGGAAGTGCAAAAGGAGCGATGGGTTCATGGCCATTTAGCACGAGCCAGTCGTGGTGGGGTCAATACCTGCGTCTAAATATTTCGGCTCCAATAGCCTGCAAACATGGATTGGTGCACACGCTGAGATAGTGTTAAAGGAGAAATAGCAAATCCTTATCGAAATTTGCTGCACGGTGGCATATAATGTATGCTGAGAATTCACACGAAGTGTCTGATGACCAGTGAAAGAAGTGCTACTGTCTTGAACATCCTGCTTGATTTCTCTATTCTCAAGGGCTTAGATTAGAAAAAATTTCATCTCATGGCATGAATAACGCGCATTCATAAACACTAATTACAGTGACATAGCTGTAATAGGTAGACTATTCTAATGAGTAATTGACAACATTGTGCCTCCACTATCGCACAAATAAGAGACGACTTGACCCAGTTACAAAAAACCTCGACCGTAGTGAGCTGGCTCTCTGTCAATCACTCTTTCCCGTATTGTCCAAATTCATGAACTCTTTTGCTAATAACTTTGAGATGGATAGTTTGGTAAAACAGTGTATTCTCTACAGCTCAAATTAAGTTTTGACAAAAAGGTTTAGTAACACCAATCTTTTCTCTTGAAAAGGGGTTAATCCACGAAGCTAGTTGTCCCAAAGCTGAAAATGGAGTTGGAGAAAATATTCTAATGTGGAAAAATCACGTCATGTTTACGTCCAGATTACCTCCGCACTCATTACTCAAATGCAAGGTCCCTGTTTCTATAGTCTCATTCGGTATGTACTTTTTCTTGTTCGCTATGTATATCGATTGTACGAGCGGACCCGTAACGGCCAAAGTTTGTGTAAAACTAGAGAAGCTACGTCCACTACAAATCACGTTGTTTCGCACGTTGCCGAAAACAGCGTATACTGCCCGTTGAATGCAGATGTTGTTTTGGCTCAGTATTGCATTATTCAAACTCGTGCATATGCAGAGCGTTAAGCTTATAAGTTGCGTCAATTTCTGCACGTTCCCTGCGTAAATTACATACCGAATGGGACCCCATTTTGCACAAATATTTGACTCAATGTTCCTCCAGTAATACCCTCAATAACAGAACAAGTTGACTGTACAGTCCACTGATACTTCACATGTGGATTAAATGCACAAGTACCGTTTTTCTAATTATTAATAATTATAAATACGATTGAACAAAACAGTTTGAGTGTTCCACATCGTGCCGGACCTACCTCCAGAGCGATTGCCACCGGGATTGCAGCTCCGTCCCTGGTCAGATCCGGTTCTTTTTGCCAAACTCGAGTGATCGCCCGCGCTGCGGCCTGATAATTTTTCACTGTGTGATCACCCAGAAACGGTCGACCATCACGGAAAATTTTTATCTCTAATCGGTTTGGGGATCCACGCAATTGGTGCAATTGTTCCAAATAGGCTTTCACTTTTTGCGCAATCTTCTTCGGCGGTTGTGCGGGTACCACACGGACGGAAAATTTACCCATAACCTGAACACCGTATATAATAGATGGACGGGTCCGCTGAAAGCGAGGCATGAATAGGGACTAACCTTTCTCGAGATCAGTGTCGGTGCGCCCGGTTTATCAAAGGAATGTTCAATACCGTGAATCGATATAGACGGCAAGCACCAACGACGCCGTAGTAAGTCCACTTTATCGTACGATTGTAGACCTGGTACTGCAATGTTATTCTGGTATGTGTTTGGCTGAAAATCGAGGCGACCGAATCGCCTAAAGGGCAGAGAACGGGGAAGTAAAACGATTTTTTCCTCGACTGATGAGTTGTGCAAATCTTAGATGAACAAGCGGTCTCATATTTACTCAGACGGGTCTTTAGTCTGTTATTTATTTTGGACACTTCATATGTGATAAAATTTGCTTCAGTATAATAGTAAGTTCTTTAACTTACATAAACAAACCGAAATGATACCGAACTTCGTACTAATTGCCTGGGTGTTGTTGGACCAAATGGTTATCGAGGCCTTATTTCTAGAGAGAAGTCGGTATTGCAACTAATAGTTGTTTAATACTGGTAACGCGAAGGAGAATGTCCCAAAATGGTATACATATTTCAACAGGGTAAATTGACCTTCACACGCGTCTACAGTTTGTGACTACATACAACGAGTTTGTACTGATCACGGACGTTTAGATTTTTTGAAATTTGTAATTATAGATTTGTTCAAGCTGTTACCATGGCCAATTCTGACTGGTGGTTAGCATTCTACAGCGGTAGCCCCAATCTAAGCGATATGGTTGCTTAATCCTTAAACTTCACGTGCAAGACTACCATCGGTTTGCGGTTTCGGCGGTCGCTGTATACGCAGTTCATCCTGGGTAGGATGGTGCGAATTAAAACGCCATGCGTTATGCGATAAAAGCACCTTAGCAGTAGACATTCGGAGGAACTGATTTCACCGTTTCAGAAGCATATTAC
>UZAN01058263.1:0-12181 GCA_900618425.1 Echinostoma caproni
GGCCCGCGACTTTTCCTAACGTTCATAAACGATCTACCAAAGGCTCTGGGGCTAAAATCATTACTGTTCGCAGATGACGCCAAAATTTGGAATAGAGTAACGCAACCAACGGGCTCACTGGCACACCAAGAAACGTTGAATGCAGCTCATCTATGGTCCCTTATGAACGATATAGAATTCAATGTGCCAAAATGCAAGGCTCTATCCCTACGGCACAGGGGGAGATTTTCATATTTCCTCGGAAATGAACAACTACCACACGCCACAAGTGAGAAGGACCTGGGTATCATCATTCAAGAAAACTTAAGCTGCTCACACAACTGCACCAAGATGTCCAACGTAGCTGTAAAGAATTCAAGAAACCTTAAGCTGCTCACACAACTGCACCAAGGTGTCCAACGCAGCTGTAAAGAATGTTGGCTGCTTAAGCCGGTCTTCGGCCGGTTTGAGTCAGCTTTATTCTCCAACCTACTATCAGCATACATTTGACCACTCACAGAATACGCTATCCAGGCCAGGAATCCATGGCTACAGTGTGATTGCAAGATGCTGGAGCGTCCACAAAGGATGGCCACAAAAGTGGTCAAGGGATTGAATCGGTTTCCATACGTAGAGAGACTGAAGTCACTGAGATTATATTCCAATCATTACCAGCGCATCAGAGGAGATATGATTATGGTATACCAAATAATGCAAAACTCAAGCCATCCGTGTCGCCTGCTTCTGAAATTATCACCCAACGTTCAGCTCAGAGGACACCCATTTAAACTAGTGGTCTCAAAATGCCGCTTGGAATGCCGGCGTCAGTCATTCGCAGTCAGAGTGTGTTCGATCCTACGTCGTCTCTGCTCCAAGCACTGAGTCTTTCAAACTGAGGCTCGATGAAACACTAGCACATCTTACGTTCCAACATAAATGAAGCTGCGTAAAGCAGTGGAAAACGCACGCATCACGTAACAGTTTGCAAAAAGAATTGTACGTATCACTGTTTCTTAATCCACCGCACGAACCTATGGGACCAGAAAAGCATGAACTTGTAAGTTATTCCCGTAATAAATCTTTGAATCTTTGAACCGTTATGTGGATGACGTGATCAACAAGAACACTAATCTTGCCAATGTCGAGTCAGAATTCAACACAGCACATTCGTCAATTAAGTTCAAAACTGAACCAGAGGAGAATGACTGTCTTCCGTTTTTGGATGTTCATCTGACTAGACGCCCCGATTGCTCTATCCAAAGACAGATATATCGAAAAGCAACATGGAGTGAACAGTACACAAATTTCCATAGCTTCGTCGTACTCTATAAAAAACTTAACCTCATACGCAGTCTCCTGCAGAGAGGAAGGCGCATCTGTTCAGAAGATACTTTGACGGACAAACTTGAACTAGTGAGGAGAATCTTACTGGAAAATGGCTATCCTGAGAAGTTTATCGACCGTAATTGGACTGAAGCGAATAAGCCAACAAGATTTCCAAAAGCGAAGAAGAAAATGCTGTTTATAAAACTTCCATTCAAAGGCGATGTAGAGGGCAATTATCTCAACGGACCAAAGAACACAGTCCACGATGGCTCACACAGGGTGAGAGTGAAGCTGTGTCAAGCTAGATCGTTGCTCATCTGGAAGAGACAGGATTCTTGGTTCACATGCGCTCGGCATTTACAATCATTTATTGAGTCTCACCACACCCCTCGAGAGCGATACGGTTTCGGACGTTAGCAACCTCAGACGCGATTAGCATCCGACTCATGAAGCCTGAGCTGTGTGCAAAGACAATCGACTCAAGCTCTCAAACTCCCTTGGCCAAGGGAAGAGAAAGTCGCTTGGACACACGATCATGACGTATCACCAGAACTTTGGTTATGTGATCTAAACAGCGCACAAATTTGAACTTCTCTTGGGCTCATTGTCAAACACATGATTCATCCACTTTTCTGTTTGACCGTATTGAAATTGTTTCATATAACTTTGAGTGTAAAGACTTGAAAAGGAATTCACTGAAAGCATAAGTTCGCCTACATTGTTTTATTAATCAATGGGCATATTCCGTAATTTGAAAATAGTAAACCTATAGACCTTTTGCCGAGGAAAGTGCCAAAGAGATGGGGTCAATGAAGAGGGCAGAAGGGAGGTATCTAGTACATATTCAAACGATAAACTCCATTGGGAATAAAGGCGTTGGAGTTATGACAGCAGTCTTCAATTGATTATTATTTGACGCAAGCGCACATTGCACCCCGGGAAAATTCTACTTTCAGAGAATAGCAGAACGCCGACGGTGAGGTTGCATATTAACTGAATCAGTGCAATAAACGGAAGTGGGAAAGTGAAATGACGGAAATTGTTACCTGGTATGTGTATATGAATGCAAGAAAATGATGACAGGTAATAGTTTAGTAAGAATGTGATTGATCATACAATGTTATTATGTTGAATTTATCACAGAAAAGCTCTAGTAGCAATGAACAAATTTTTCATTCACGTGTGATGGTTCTGGTCCGGATCGGCTCTGCTGTTTTGTTTCGCATAATCACCGAATGGGTATTTAGGCTCATTAGTCACAGTGATCGAGTGTTGACTACGGTTACTTGAGCAGAGACGGATTCCGTCAACCGCTGACAAGGTCAAAGTCGAGGTTTCATTATGGAATTATCTATTTGCTCATACTTCTTTTCTTGGCTCCATAAGATATTTATGCAGCTAAATGCTTGCTCGGCAAAGCAATGAGAAAGTACACGCATCGTTTCGAGTGTGAAGAAACATCACATAGTGTAGTTTTCCATTTTTCCGTGTGCTTTTAGTAGTGCAACAATGTGTGCCCGGGTTTAAGCAGGTTACCGATTGAAACATTCAACTGTTGGCCAACAGATGACGTTGGATTGACGCCGGCATTCCAGTCGATACCTTTGAAGCACTAAATTGAAATTCACTTCCCCTCTGAGGTGGAGGTCTGATGTCAACGTGAATTACTGCTTTGCATGCTACTTAAGTTATGTGACAAATAGTACGCAGAAAGACAAAAACGGTTTTAAATTCTCTTTCTTTTAGTTACCAGTGACGCTTCCAAGTTGTTCAAGTAATAGCTTTCCAGTTATACAATCTTAAACAATCCAAATGAAATCGATCCGTTTGTAAATAACCCCGACACATACGCGGGGTGAATGAATAAACTTTCGTCTAGTCACTTTCCAGTAACTGAAAGCGGACGGAAAATCGAGTGTAACCTGGTCAGATAGAAATTGAACCGAAGAGCGAGGTAAATGCGTAATGTGTGAACGTCTCTGTTGGATCAAAATAGCCAAAGCGATTTTCTTTCTTGAGACTGATTGAGCCTGATGTAGGGCTGAACATGATTCCAAAATTTAAGTCGGTGAAACTGGATTTGTTTGCAATGTGGAACTTTAAAACTTCCAATGCGAATGAATAAGGTTGGAAGCGGAAGCACAAAAAAAACGTTTTCGGATGGTAATAGTTAGAGGTGATTAGTCAGACCGCACGTGGGTAACTGGCAAACCAAACTCTGCAGTAACCTTAATTAGGGAGGAGAACAGAATTAGTTTGATGGACAATCTGGGTTATTCCCTCACCATTGCAGTATGTGTTTTGCCCAACAAAAGTTTCAATTAGTGGTTTTTTAGCTTGCTATATCTTGTATCATTGCTGGGTCTCTGCGGAGAACCCCTAGAACTCGACGGCTGTCTGGTTTTTGCAGTAATTTTCATCTGTGATTTGTATTTGTATAACTTGTGTAAGCATATATGCTTACATTTTAGTTAAAAATGTACACTTCTAGTCACGCGGAATGAAATAATAGTAATGATAATAATAATTAAAACGAAAGGTAAAGAATGTCGGTGATATTTGTTTCATGTACAAAAAGTTTGACCTAGTTCATTTGAGACCTGTTTCTTTTTGGTAGGTAGTCGGACCAGATAGGGTACAGGGAATTTTTATAAATGTTAATGCGAGAGAGTAGAAGTCGAAATGAGGAGCTTGTGGACGGATGAGAACGACAAGAGGATAGATCAGGGTGTAGTGGATGAAGAGGGTCATCTAGAATGTTATGAGCAAATTTAAAACAAGAGTTGATGTGACCATCAATGAGTTCTGTGATTAGTGAATCGATCGGAATTAATGATGTACGACGGATGATCATCAAACCACGGTGAATTGTTTAGAAGTCGTGTTTTAAAAGACCAAGAAACACGACAGGGGAGCAATAAAGTAGAATAGGTAAAACGCATCGATGGACGAAACAGGACAGGACTGATTGTGGGGTTCGAAACTGCCTCGGTTTGCGTAACTGAAAAGATAGGTGTCTCAGTTTTCCCTTACAGTTGTAAATATGTGTAGACCAACGAAGATTGCTATCTATGGTGACACCCAGGTATTTGAATGAGGTCATTCTGGATAATGGTTTACCGTTAAGGGCAGCAGAATCCGTTGGAAATGAGGAACGGTAAAGACTAAAAATACACTCTACACACTTAGATATGTTAAAACTGAGACCAGATTCGTCAGAAGACTGTTGGATGTGCGATAGGTTTTCCGTAAAAGAATGAAATTCCGAAGGAGATTAAACTGTCTGAGACAAAACAACGTCATCAGCACACCTTTAGATGTGCACACGGGGTTGGAATGAAAGATTACTAATAAAGGCAGAAAGAGATATGGAGATAGAACAGCACCTTTAAGAACACCAGAATTATTATTAAGAGGTTNAATTATTATTAAGAGGTTTTGATGTCCTCCTTCCTAATTGGGTGCACTGGACCCTCTCTGTGAAATAGTCAGCAAGTCATGAGAGCAGTTGTTTTGGAGTGCCAAAAGATTCAAGTTTGAAAAGAAGGAATGATCAGGAAACAGAATCAAACGCAAACGAATAGTCAAGAAAAACACAACGGACAGACGCCACCGAATGGTTCACTGACTTCCTGATAAAATGAACTAGAGTGGATACGGCGTCCAATGTAGATCTGTTTGGTTTATACAGCATACAGTGTAAATTGCTGTCAAACTAAGAAATCAAGAGCCAGGTTTGCACATCTGCTCCATCTGTGGTACCGAAAAACAATTACACAACCCCAAAAATTATGTTTTCAACTAAATCGTCCGGTTAGCGCGGCTTGGTTTGGCGCGGTCACAATGTTCAAACAACCAGTATTGCAGTTCATTGTTTGCTCGACCTGCGCAGCACGACTGCAAAAGGGTCCAAAAGCATCTTAGAGCGGCTGTCAGTCTCGGACTTGCTGTCATACTTCACCCATTTGAAGTTGTTGACTTCATTCTTTTCTCTTTTCTTCATTCTACATTTCAATGTTTCCATGAATCTGTGGCACATAAGCCCAGTAATTATGCTAGACTTTGGTGAATTTAATCATGAATAATGTTTTGGTAGAAAAGCACCGGATATTTTCGAAGGTATAAGAAACATAAAGAAAATAGCTTTTAAGACTGAAAATTAAAAACAATAATAATACTCTGAGGTTATTTTGGTCGGAAGAATGATGGCGTGGTCTTTAACTTTGAATAACTTGTACAATTTTCGAAGTGGATGGCTTGCTGAGAGAATTTCAGTGTGTAGAACACTAGATCTCGCCACAGGAAGTTACCTTCCACGGAGCGAATGGTGAACGTGAATGCAGTGGTCAGTGTCTGAATAAATGTATAACTTTATCCGGGAAGCGCACAACCCGTTTCGTGGTTTCTCACTACTCATTACGTATGCGTACCTGGTATTTCTCTGCAAATTAACCATATACAGGTTGTTTATCAGACTGAGGAATTGTCTATTGCAAAAATAAAGGTTATACTGGGGTAAATTGAATAGCCAAGGATATGACACGTAATTCGACTCCGAATATTCATCTCTGATGATGACCGAGTCTTTACTGGTGGTTCAATGAGCAGCACTTCACGTACTTGGAAGCTTCAACATGAAATTGAGTAAACTGCAGCACAAACCGTCTGAGAAAATGAATACTTTTCATTGAAATGCATTTCGTAATACCCTAACAAACCTACAGTCGTTTAACACGAATGAACTCCGTAGTGAGGCAACCATTCAAGATCGCACCAGCCAATGGGCCACACGTTGCGGTTTATGGATAAGGAACCACAAACCAGTGTTATAATTCCAAACGGCGGTGTTGGTCGAGGATATTCGTTTATTGAGGATAGCAGATGGGACACCAGTAACTTGGCATATATAACAGAAAATCTCATAAGAAACATACCATCGCAGTTTCTAGCCACACGACGGGTAATGAACGTAGCCATCGATGGTTATTATCTGAGATACAGTAATTTTCTCTCGGTGGTCTTAATTTGACCATCGAAAGTAATCACCTACTATGTTGCCTACTACTCACAAGTGAGTAGTATCTCACAACACCAGGAGTGCAAACCAATTAAAGGCCGTGCAGTTCAAACGGATGTTGCCTGACTGGGAGAATAAGAACGTCCATTGGCTGCTAATGACCATTTAATCCATGATATTCATATTTATGTATTATTCAATCCCACTAATTTCTTTCAGTAAATGAATCGTAATCACCGGTTTAACATAGCGTCTTAATATAGATTCACACAAATATACACCTCAAAAGCAGCCCTTCAAAGTTCTGCGTATAGAGATGCAAATTGTCAACTTTCACAGTATGTGTCCACGAAAACATGCAATTCTTAAGATGCGAATCCAGTTGTTTTTCGGTTGAGATTTTGTAAGGCCTTGAACAAATAAAAAGATCCAGAGATTTTTAAACTCATTAACCTCATTGTTTATGGCATAGAACGAGCGCGGTTCCATTAAGCACCTGTTAATTACTGTCTCGAAGAAGATTTGAAGTATACTGTCGCATTTATTGGAAAATGCGTAACCAATACTCATTTACTGGGAGCTAAATCAGCACCGTGTATTAGCTTACCAGCATTCGGAAATGGTGATGTGTAATTACCATGCGGTTCGTGTATCGAAGATCGCGGAGGAGAGACAACGACGAAAGTAGCAGACTGAGAATGAAACGGCATCAAATATATTTCTTTTCTGTATGTTTCCTGAGATGGACTTTGGTTGGGTTGGGTGTAACAGTGTCAAATGCATTGCATCATTTGTTTTGGTAATGAGGAATAAAAATCTGGCGTGTTATTCAGGAAGGGGACTGAACAAATTTGAGTTGATCTGGGCTTAAAAGGAAATTTTTACTGAGTTTCATTGATGAGGGCCTAAACTACTTGAAAAATATCTTTAAAATATTGATACACGGTTCAGCAAGCCAGTTGAGTATTGATAAGGTCCCGTCCGTGTCTAGTAGGAGGTAATGACTGACTGAGAAACATTCTGAAATTCATAATGGACGTTAAGTGATGAATCGTAGATCCGCACTGACTTTTTCTGTCAACGACCAATTTAACAAAACATACGTCCACATACTTCAAAATTAGGAATACACAATAAGGGCGGTGCGGTACCTAGAACATGCAATCAAAATTAGCTATCTTACGTCAAGATCATGTGTAAAAGCGATTTTGTCTTCCTTTGGCCGAGGGAGTTTGAATTTTTGGATCAATTTTCGCTGAGTGCACAGATCAACATTGGTGCGATGGATGCTAAGCACCCCTGCCACTACTTAATTCGTAAACCGTATTGCTCTCCAAGGATACCTGGAGATGTGGTGATTATATGTAGACTGTGGACTTGTTTGTTTTATCCAACGCGATATTATTTATTGTACGTTCTCGTTTTCCGCATTTAACAGTGGGAATTTGTTGTTGATTGCTGCGTTTTGATTTCATTCTGACTACTAGTATGTGGCTCGCTTGTTACTGCTACTGTTACTGTTACACGATTTGTACACGAATTTCTGGTCCTATTACGAATAACAACATGAAAGTCGATAATTGATCGTGAATGCCGAAAACACATCAGCACTTCAAGTGTTCCGAGTCTACTCAATGGGTAACAAAAGAGCTGGACACAGCTTCACTCTCACCATGTGTGAGTCAGCGTGGATTGTACTTGGTGATGTGTTGAGATAGCTTCCAAGCCAAATCCACTCATAATGAAACGATCCGTGCCAGTGAGGAAATGAAAAAATTGGATTATACCGAGCGGCCACAGCCAAATCCGTTTTATCAGTGCTGTTCATTTGCTACTTCATTCTACAAACAATGTTGTCCTCAAGATGTACAAAAGTACGCGTAACCCAAAGTGCACAATGTTTCTGAAATTCAGTTCATTATTCCGAATTATGAAAGAAAAAAGTTAGATCTAGATTTTTGGAAGTTTTCCTTTGTTATTTTCCACGAATTGAGTTGATGCGATCTATCGGAAGGTGAAGGGCAGTGGTAGTAGGCGGAATTGTTTTAACTTCCGGTTCTCTGTTTGTCTTACACAAAGGGATAAACAGTTATTCTTGGATTTCATGACGTGAATGTTGGTGAATAACGAATATTTACTAAATGCCTCAAAATTATTTCATTCTAAGCAACAGGGAATTCAAAATACCATTTCATAATTTCCTTCTTTCTTCTTTTCAGTAATAATATCACGAATTACATCGGTCAGTATTAATTGCCAAACTGCAGAACATACCGTTGATAGGATTCTGGTTAGTTTGGTCACGGCTATTTCTTGTCTTGTACAGGCTGAAATTCGACTGAAATATGACCCTGGTTCTCTAAATCCAATTTTCTGTCCTTGAAAATTATCTATTTGGTAGCTTCTGAGTGCTATCCGTGATTTTGTCTGTTTCTTTCCGGAGTAGTAAGCAAAGTGCGGCGGTGATCGAGTGATCAGGGTTATCATGGCAGAGGCTCGGAGATCGACCGTTCTATTTCCACCATCAACGCTCAGTTTTCACCTTTTCTGCATTTTTTCATAATTTTTTTATTATTAGTCAAAGCCATTTTCTGAAAATTTATTGTGTAATTGAGGAAACAATAAATAAAAATGGACATATTATTATTACAAAACGGATACCGCTTCATTCTGCCACTGTATCATTTTCTTATTGTTCCAACAGGAGAACAGCAAACGAGCTAACTTTGACCCCAATAAAAATGGTATATTCTTGGCAGATCTTTCGGATCAATTCTGGGTAGTGAACGAAAAACAAATCCAATCAAAAACCTATCGAACGTGTAGGGTGTTATAAACTGCTGGTATTTTCGGCCAATAGAATAGCGAGACGGATCAGCGCAGACCCCAGTCTTATTTGACTCAGGTTGTTCGAGATGCACTTCAAATCGACGAATGCATAGGTGTGTGAGATTGTGCGTTGAACTACTACTCCCGAAGAAATAAGTCAGTTTGATCAGTTCTCTGAGCCCTGACGAAGCGGGCTAAAGTATATCAACAGGGACGAAATCATGAACGGTGATCTCTGTTTCACCTGAACGAATAAAATTCAAAGACAAGAAATTAAGAAATGCCGGTATAGTGGTAGTACATTTGTTCAGTTCAGTGCAATTTAGTTTTACGCAGATATACAATTGAGGCTGTAGATTCGAACGGCAGGAATACGTTCAGTACCAGCGTTCTGAAATTGAAGTTGTTAAATGTATCTCTAATACTGGGCAGAACGTAAACTGAGCACATCGTTTTCACCTCAAACGGCCGGCCTTGTTCTGTTAGAAAAAGGCTTTAGTTTACATCATTCAACTATATTCGGAGCGGAAACTAGATAAATTCTGTGTCGGCTTACGGAAAGGAACAATCAACAAAAGGTTCCTCTGAAATCACTTTTGCAGTACCATGGTTCGTGATCAGTTGGTCCCGATAAAAAAGCTTCTGCAATTTGCTGACCACGTTAGTCCATATAGAATGGCTTTGAATGCTGATATACGTAAAAGCGGACAATGAGAAGGCTGACTGCAAAGATTTTTGCACGTTATCCTTCGCTAAAACTAACACATCCATAAACCGAAGTTCAGGCATGGAATCAATGGCTACAATGTGATTACAAAATGCTGAATTGTCCAAACGGGATGGCCACCAAAATGGTCAATGGGTTGAATCGCTATGCATAAGCATAGAGGCTGGAGTCGTCAGGGTTATATTTCAAATCCCTACGGGTGCATCTGTGAGACACTTGGCTCATGTGTGAGGCAGGATTTCCCCCGTGAACAGATACACCAGACAACCGCAAGTGGGCCGGGTCTAGACGAGAGCTGGAAACGTCGGCAGACAGGATGTTCTCCGTGGAGAGGGGGTTGACTGACAATCTGAAAGAGAGGAAAATGGAGACACCATGAACAAAAGGTCCAGTGAGACAAGAACACGACTCACACCCAAACGGAATGGCAAGTTGCCAAGGTCGTTACACATCAGAGAAGAAATGATTATGGTATACCAAATAATGCAAAACTCAAACCATCCGCGTCGCCCACTGCTAAAATGATCATCCAAAGTTCATCTCAGCGGACATCCTTTCAAACTGGTGGTCTCAAAATGCCGATTGAAAAGCCGGCGTCAATCATTCGCAGTCAGAGTGTGTTCGATCTGGAACTCTCTCCCACCCCATTTCGTCTGTACGCCAAGCGTTGAATCTTTCAACCTGAGACTTGATGAAGCATTGGCACATTCCAACATAAATGAATCTCAGTGCAGCGGTGGAAAAAGAAGTGTGTGACATTTTCACACGTGGAATCGTATACATCATTATCTTTTAACTACAACACGGACCGATGGGACGAGAAAAGTCTGAGTTTGTAAGTTATTCCCATATTAAAACTTTGAACTTTGTTTGTGGTGGCTTCAGACTGACAGTGTAACATGCTCGAGAGTTGTGGTCATCTTTGCTCTGTCTGTTTCGCACGTATGCTTTTGCACCGATTCCTTAGAGCATTCGTTCGTACATTATTCTCCTTTCTAGCACACATTTCACCAGGATCATCGATATCCTGATGATGCTTCTTCAGCCAGAGCTTCAATCTTTGTTTAAGTCACTGCCAACTCCGGTGGAGTAACTCCACTTGAACGGTGCATGAGTTCAGTGCTACACCGCTTACTAAGCCTTTTGCTTTTAAATACGCTTGAGAGTAATCAGGCTAAAATCCTGGCGCTTTTAAGGAAACAATACATTTTCTTTTGACTTATCGTTTATATTTCCTGATATCTTCCGGATTGTCGAGAGCCAAGGGATATTAAAATCCGGACTGTTTCTACAGACACTAAAGTAGCAATCGATCTCTAAATTTAGGCTTATAGCAACGGAAGAACAGAAAATATTAGGATTTCCCCAATGACACTTTTGTAAACCAAAATGCTTCACGGCTTCTGTTGGCCCCCCTAGAGCAGTTGATTGAACAACTTGGGTCGTCCTAAGTGATAACACCGAGATCCTTCTCATTCGAGGCATATGAAAGTTGTAGATATCCCGGAATTACGGAAACTGGGTTTGGTGTCCAAGGGAGACGCTGTGACGACGACTGTACAAAGAAAAGGAGAAATCGACAATGATCATTTGTGTTTCATGTTTTCTGCACCATCACTTTTGATGCTAGCTCTGATACTCTTTCTGTTTTACTTTACCGCACTTTTTCACTGAGCACAAACTTACGCTCAGATAAATATATACACCGGGTCCTTTTACAATCCACGCAGCCTATGCGAAGATTTTCACTCTGCTACCGTATTTATTTGCTTGCATTGTTTATTCATCACATGGGTACGTATTGGGTACTTTCCAGTACCGTCATACGCCAATAAACGTCTACGACAACCACGAGTGATTCAGTTTACCTTGGGGTAACGAAACACGAAGAGGTTGAGCGCATTTTGAGATCCACAAGAAGTTTTCTCGAATGACCGCTTCATCTAACAGCTTCATTGGTGAGCCGAACGTTCAAATTGGTGACTCGTCTACTTTGGCTTGTACTTTATTTCCGTGGTTCATTTCGTTGCATGATATGTTTCACTTAGATTATAGGGAACTGGATCTATTGGCCATAAATTTTAAGGTATTGGTTTTCATCCCTCGCTACCCTCGAGGTTTGGTCTGCTGCTCTAGAAAGGTCATTTACGGCACGCAACATGCGCAATCAGCGTTCCAAATACCTCTTTATAGTTGAGGCGAATACTGGCGGTATGATGTTCGACATTGGTGATATAGCGCTCCAGCCACCGGAGAATAATGCGTACAGGGTTCTAAAGACGGAAATCCTTCTGTTTCACACT
>UZAN01058270.1:0-12178 GCA_900618425.1 Echinostoma caproni
GATGCTGGATCTGGTGCATAGATGATTTAGGTTCCCAGCTTGCTCACTTGTCACCTCAGCCATCGAGTGAGCGCACGGCGCGTCGCTTCCCGGGAACGCCGCAGTATGGACGTGATGTACCATTGTAAGACGGTCCATGAAGAAACTTGAGAATGAAGTATTAAGTGACGTCCCCAGCGTCGCTCGGCTTTTGTTCGAGGGTCCACCTCTAACCCTTGTACAACCAAGTGCGAACTGCAGGGTAACAGGGTAGAATTGTTGGTAGCCGGTGACCGTTAAAACGGTTCGTACAACTTTCGGATCGTTCTACGCCAGTCCAGGATTCCCAACGTGTCTGTGAGGTAGCAGTCCTCAGAGTTTATCCTACCCGTAAGAGTAGGCAAGTAGCAATGGCCTTGTTTGGTGGCGGGCCACATTTTCACACGTCGCGATGCTGTCAGCAGACACTTATGGCATTTGAACGGGATATAGGTTGCCAGTCGAAAACCGCACCACGTCCTCCAGCACCGCCGCTGATCGTCCACGACCGATTATTCAGTGCGGTAACCCCACCTATTCACGGTTAACCAACAAGGTAGTCGTTCTCTTATCCGCGACCTGGAGACGCGCTCGGTAGCACTCATCAGTGCTATCCGTAGACAGTTCATTGCCTATGGGCTCGACAACCATTCCGAAAACCATAAAACGTTTCGTTCGTTGGTCTCGTTCGCCACTGGTAGCCGAACATCTTTGTCAATTGTTGAAGGAACTTCTCGTAATTTCTGCCATTTCAACTTCCCTCCTATATGTATCTCCACCGGTGATCTTGTATATCAACCAAACGAGAAAGCCGAGGTTTTTGTTTCCCATTTGGCCACCAACGCCATCGTACCCAATTATCCTACGCATTCACCACAGTCTCAGTTCATTGGTAACCTTTTTCTTTCTCGCCTCCAAAAGCCTCAATATGGTCGGGGGTGGGTGTCTTGGGTTGTGACTGGTCACCCTTCCCTTGCACCTAGCGAAATGCTTCCATACGACCAAGCGTCTCGAATAACCTCTGCTGAGAAAGCCCTACTCACTGCCTTCTCGTGGCGGAGGTTTTCCCACCAAGAAGAGAAGACGAAAAGCCGCTATCCGGGGCTATAACCGGGTTGGTGGACCACCGGTAGTCCACATAGATTGATCAAAAACCCTAATACCAAAACAACCATGAGGAGGCATACGAACCAGACACACAACTTCCTGGTTGTGGCAGTGGTCACCGGTTTGATCGGGCATCGTGTGTTGTGCCCCGTTGGACGTTTGACCCCGTCCGAAAGGCATATGATCCGATGAAATGGACACCGGCTCCCAATGGATTGCGGATTTTCGCACACCGCCCCGCTGCCTTGCGAGTCGGGCTTTGGCTAGCCAAAGGCTCCAATTGTGGATTCATTAAGAAAATTCTCTGGCATTATTCTGCCCACAAGCCAATCATGGAACGTCTTTCTTTGTTATTAAGATTGTTGTACCATGATTTGTTTGGCACAGTCTGGATCGAGAGGTGTGTGAAACTATATAAATATATACGTGAGCACAAACTTGCCCTCCGAAGCGCTGACCCGAGGTCACAAATCTGGAACCACCATGCACGCAAAAGTCACGAGATCTCGATCGGTAACGCAAAGATTGTGGTGCAAGCAAAAAAAAAGAGGGACGATTAATCCTCGAAGTTCTGCACTCCGTCAATCCGTTCAACCGACACGTCGAAATAGACAAACAGTATGTTGCAATCGCAAAGTCCGTAACAATTGGTGCACTGATAAACACACAAACAGCATACAGGCGCACGTGAGCAACCCGGCGGTATTCAGTCCACAAGCCAACCATGGAACGTCTTTCTTTTTTATAAAGATTATTATCATTTGCCTGACATACTGTCCTCAGACAATTGTGAAATATAATAATAATTATACACAGGCGCACGTAAAGATGGTAATCTCATTATCTCATTTATTCCATGTACGTTTGATAACGAGTCCTCGTTTGAATCGAAACTTCACAATAAGCATTTTTCAACACGGTGTACGCCTCCATTCTCTTTTGAAAAATATCTAAGTATGTACACGGATTAATTGTGAATTGTATGAGAAAAACGTGAGAAATAAGATGCACTAACCTTTCCACAAGGGTGTCATGCATGGCTGCCGCTGTTGGAGCTTCGATGTCACCTTCCAGTTTGAAAATGGATTCAATAACCTGCGAACAACATGCGCACAATTTTGCATTGCTGTATTATTACAAGATTTTAAATTTTAAAAATTAATTTTGTGGGATGAATAATAAAGCGGAAGCATTGTGGTCACATCATCATCATCATCGTACAACGAAATACAGTGAAGCGAACTTCACTGATCGCTGCCAAACTCACAATGCATACAAGGTTAGTGGTAAAACTTAAGGTGGACAGGGGTTGGATCTATTTTGAGGAAGGGAGAAGATGAGCTACTATGGTCAACACACAGAGTATGCAATCGAAATCTGCATACATACCGTTTCAAGCATTCTGACCTGATAAGAAACGACAACAAGAACGCCACTGCTGCCGGTTCGCTGCCATATCCTTCAGTGTCTCCAACCAACCAGTTGTGGAGTCTTTCGGACCCCAACCTGGAAGGCGAGAGACATCTACTCTACCTAATGGTTCTGTGCATTTCTCCATGCCTCGTTTCCACGTCAGGACTTCACTGAGCAACCATAGGGACGAGTAACTATATCAAAGGACTTGGAGTGGCTAACCGAATAAGTCCCACTGAGACAGCTTTGCTGTTTACCACTAGTAATCGTTCAACCTGGTGAGCAAAAAATTCCAAACTGAAAGGGATCTAGTTGACAATAATATAAAACTCATATGGGAAATGATGATCGTACAAAAAATGTGAGACAGTAAACTTATAAGCGGTGCTTGCAAGTTATATATATACTTTTTCTGAGGATGTGGTTACACTATTGTAGGAGTAGTTTCTTTGTTTTACTTCATTGTGTGAGAAACAGCAAAAGGGAAGAACACGTATGCATACGGACCTAGTGATAGTGTTGGTGTGATCTCCGACCCGGAAGTGTTGTTTGCGGACATTTCCCACCCAGGGTAAGCAAAATCATTAGTGTAACCTCCCGAAATTTGGAGTGTGATAGCAGACAACACCCAACCGGGACAGGCGTAATATTAAACCGGATAACTGAGAAGCTGCCTTTCACCTAAGTTGCGGGGAAGGGTGGGAATCCAGGACCTTATGGCTCAAAATACGCCCATGAGTTGCTCTAACCGCCTGATCCTATCACCCAGAGGGCTAAACGTGGTTTCGCGGGGCTTATTTCTGACGAACGTTCTAATTCAAAAGGCTCGTACCCATGCAGTTCTGATACGTGAAGTGAACATCCTTTGTTGATGGCCTTTACATCCTGCTCCACCAGGCCCTCAACCAAGTTAAAACCAATAGTTTTAGGCGCCCAAAGTGGAAGAAGCTTCAACAGGATTCGCAGAACCCAGTGCAGCGATAACACGTGAATATAATAATTATTGATTAATTAATAGTAATTAATTGATAATAATCAATGATGAGTAAACAAAAGTGACCGGTAGATCTTCACCATCGTACAGCGGAATAAAGTGAACTTTGTTGATAGTTGTTAAACTCATAATACACCTAAGGTAGGTGAGAATATGTAAGACACAGTTATTGGGTTTATTTTCCGGGAGGGGGAAGAAAGCGAACCTCAATGGTAAATACACAGAGAATATAGTCTAACTGTGCATACAAACTTTTTCAACCATTCTGGTACGGTGAGAAATAACAACAAAAACTCGACTGTTGTCGGTTTGCCGTGTCTCTAATCAACCATTTAGTCTTGAACAGCAGCCTGTAAGACAGGAGACACCTAATTTACCGAATCGCTCTGTGCATTTCATGCCTCGTTTCCACATCAGCTGTTGACCTCAACGTGGTACTCTACAGCCAGGAGCGGCAACTGCAAATAAGACACGGTGCGATGGGCGACCGTTAGACATACGTAAACGTGCCCTAACCAACGAGGTCTATTGGGCTGATTATGATATCATAGCGAATCCTCCCTCAATACATTCCCAAACACAACGATTTACATCTGCGTTACTCATCTGCTCACACCATCCCATCTGGGCCAGGCATCGACTGTCCCAAACCTCCAGGCGATGGATGTCTTCCACCCACAAATGCAATGTCTCACCACCGTAAAGCATAAATTTGGTCCTGCGCACGCCGCTTGATGGCTGACAATGTGGGAGATTGTCTCTCTTACGCCACTGCCGAGCTATTCATGAAACTGCGTAAGTACGAGAAACAGTTAAATTCCGCTAGTCTGAGAACAGCATTAGTTTTGCAGCGTCACTTTACATTTTGAAGATGCAAACCGCATACTGAATGGAGCAACTGTCAAATGCGCTGTGCGCATCCTCCATACAGTCAACCAGACGAACGATATCGTCAGAGTACTCAAAGTGCACAGCTATTCTCTAACTGCCCATTTAACAACATTTGGGAGACCACTTTGTGAGTTCCTAGTATTTGGTCTAGGACGAAAGTGAACGGGAATGGCGAACACCACTGGTGGTTTCAAACGATTTGCTTAGTTTGCGGTAGACCCTTATGCTGCCAAAAGTATGCGAGTGGAATGACCTGAAAATATTTAGACACTTCTGCGGTATTCTTTTCGAAAAAGTATACCCATTAGAACTTCGCGGTCAACGGGAATACTGTCATCGTTGATCTACGATGAGCATGACATCACTTAAGGACTTGATGCAACATGAGGACTTGGCCCATACAATCGTGACCTGATCGGAATCTTACCGGCTGTTGATGAATATTCGTTTCCCGTAAGGACGTCAGACGCCGAAGTGTGACGGAAGCTAATACTTTAGAATCAAACTGATCTGCCGGTGATTTGTGCAATCATCGTGTGCTCTTATGACCGGATGTTGTGCAGTAAGTCAGTAATGGAGCTTACGAGGTCTTCACCCGACCCCCCCCCCCAACCCCAATCTTGAAGAGGTCCCGCTGTCTTTCCTCTCTTGATTGAATGCAATATCGGAATTCCGTGACAGGTTCAAATGGCAGTGCCCATGGAGATTCCGCAAGACTAACTGAACTGTCCATTGAAATACTGACCCTAGTGATTAAGCCCCTGCTCGCTATTGCGAATAGGGTTCGCCGGTGTTGCGTATCAGTTGGAACAGTCTTTGAATACTCCTGAAAGCAGCTGCCACTTTCATTTCGCTAGCTATTGTTGGCACCAAGTCTCCTTCTTGCGGTTATTCGGAAGCTGACGTTGTACACGCCACCTAACATTGTTTTGTTCACGTCCGACAGGATTCGGCGTTTTGTCTCCATCAGGGCAGTTGATTCATCAAATATTCAATACCTCAGACGAGTTTGAAGCTGATTTACAGCGAGCGTAACCTGCGGGACAGAAACGCGAAGATGCGCTAACCCAATCCGCTGGTTTTGTCGGCGATCGGAACCTGAACTACTTTAAGACCAATGGTCCCATAAGACGCAGTTTGCACTGTGCCATGTCAAAGGCAGCTTAATTCTGGGGTCGATTTGAGTCAACTTATCAGATTAGTGGGGAAGCCACGTTGCCGTATGTCGAAAGTAGTGTAGGAATTCGATACCGGAGATTAATAGATTATGATTGGTGCAGAACTGAATAATTTGATCGTCGTTATCTGTTCCCCGACACAGCAGAGTTCAACGACTACCTGAACGAGCTTCTGATAGGCTCGATTTTCCAATCTGCACGTTAAAATTATCTAACAACACAACCGCATTGGAACTTTGGCACAAGCCAACAGGCTCAGTGAGTTTATTGTACGATTCGCCAGAACTGCAGTTGGTCGATACATATGCTTGGTGGTAGTGGTCACCGGCTTGATTGGGCACCTTGGACGTTTGACCCCGTCCGAAAGGCATATGATCCGATGAAATGGACACCGGCTCCCAATGGATCGCGGTTTTTCGCACACCGCCCCGCTGCCTTGCGCGTCAGGTTTTGGTTATCCAAAGGCCCCGGTTGTGGATTTATCAAGAAAATTCCCCTACCTTAACCTGGGCAACCTGGAAGTATTCTGCCCACAAGCCAATCATGGAACGTCCTTCTTTTTTATAAAGATTATTGTATCATGATCTGCTTGACACAGTCTGGCCTCAGACAAGTGTACTATACATATATACATACATATATGTAATATACATAAGATTACAAGATAAAATAATTGGGTTTTTACGAAGTTAACAAACCTGTATCTCTGTGCTTGTAGTTTCCATGCCACAAAATGCGGTCCAGTCATTCACAACCAGGCCACCAGCAATGACAGGGCTGCCTCGGTTGACTGTGCCAGCAGTTAGTGGTAGCTGTAAGAGACTGCTCAACTGGTCCAGTTCATCGATGGTGGTGCGTGGATGCACGAGACCTCCTTGATTGGTAAGCACACAATACGTACCAACCAAGGATTGATTGGCGATAACCCCTCTGAAGACCTCTACATTAAGAACATCGCTGACGAGTTCAGCAGTCTCCTATAAAGTAATAAATTTTCACAAAACAAATAAGAGAGCAATCAATATAAGAATGAATTAATCAAATAGGGAATCAACTTGGAAGACAGTCGTGGAAAAAGGAACACGTACCTTGTCAAGATCTGGGTGCACTAGTGCCACATAATCGTTGCACACTATTGTGTTTCCCAGGGCAGATAACCTCTCTTCTAAGCGCATCACCTTCACTTTGTCCGGGAGTGAATTAGTGAGATGAAGCAGCTCTTGGTCTGTGGCTGTGTGCGGTATCAACAACCCATGCGTATTTCCTATAATAAATCGAGGGAATCGAGCGAAAATTAGGCAACTTGGGTATGTTTGAAAAGATAGGAAATGTTATAATAATGAAGAAGCATGAAGACTGATGTTTAAACAAGATCCCGTGTGTGCAGTTTTGGTGTGAATCATTGAACCTGGTTGTCTCGGCCATCTGATGCAACCACCCGCAAAGGATCCAAGTAGCACGAAGATAACTAAGTCAGTGTAATCTCCAGAATGCCGTTTGAAACCTAGGGTAGAACATCGAAGAGTTGCACTTTAATTGGCCCCATTACCATATTCGGCAACTCATTCATCTGACATACAAATACTATTATTTAAAATGGAAAGTCAATCGACTTATTTCCAAAGTTAAGAAACTCGGGAAGCCCCAGTCCCTTCAACTGAAACCTTTTACCCCGAGAAATCCCATGATGGAGCCCCTTAAAGTATACATAAATGACAGTTTTATAAATAACTGTCGATTGTTATTTTTGTAGCTTCGGTATTATAACTTGATGTTCAGTTTTGTTCGCCGAGCTAGGCGAACAACTGAACATCAAAAAATATATGTATATCGTGCTAAGTTAAAAATCCGATTCGATACATTATTAAGGATGGCGAATCAGTCATAACTTGGGAACTTTTCAACTTTTCAACTGAATACATGGAAATTTGAGGCACCATATATTTATCACCGACTAGCGAATAAGCATGTTGTCAATGCAACAACAAGAATAGAGAACGAATGGATTGGGATAAGAAGCAGCGAGATCGGGGTCTGCGGTTATAGTGAGTAACAAGAATAGCATTTGTTTGTTTCACCGTACACCCTGTGATATTTTGTTAGTTTAGTTTTTTCTTTGAGGGGCATGGGATTTCAACGGGGGTACCGCACAGCATTCGCATCACTGACTTCTATTCTGGGCCATATCCCCAAGCGTCTCTAACCAATGACAATCCTCATACCTTGGGCCTCAACTTGGGAGGCAGGCTGCACCAACCGAAGCCAAAGATGAAGTTAGTCTCTTTGTGTACCTAAGCCATGTCATGGTCTGACCCCCGCGGCGCTTCCTCCAGCCTGGCTGAACACATGCAAATAAAGCATGGAAAGGTAGACAATGGGAGGGCATACGAAGAACGTGACCCAGCAATCAGAGGCGATGAAGAGCAATTAGAACAGGTTTATACCTGAACTTACCTTCCCTCGGGCCGGATTCTGGAATACAGAAATTCTCACTACCGTTTCATTTTAAAAAGACTGTCGGAAACGTTCATTGACACTGCGTCCTTCAGAAGAGCCTTCGAAGTGTAATTCACCTGTGTTTACTGTTCATGGAAAATCAGCGCCATCTATGGATGCGTGGCTTTTTGTCATCTGAGTTTACAACGGACACCGATGCTTGTCGGAGTAGATCTCCTGATTATTTCATTATAGAAGAGATGTGGATTGAGAAATTCATCTATCCCGGAGAAAGGATAATACCACCGCTGCATTCTCAAGGAACACTATTTATTGTGAAGTAAACAAACTATAACGTAGTGCAATATAAAGAACTAGGTGAACTACAATTTTCTCTAAAAGGCTTGAGTGTTTGGGCAGAGTTGTCTGGCCTGTGCTTCGCGCCTTCTGTGTGCAATGCTGTTGTAAAATTAGATTGATTTAAAGAAAGGAAGATGAATCAGACGGGAACAGTCTTATATGATGGATTAAAAATGAAGAGGTTCTATTGACAACGAAGCGACAAAGCTGTTCATATATAGTTGACGGCATACTGTATTAGTTCTGCGGATATCGCTATATTTCAGAGGTATGGTTACAACATGTAGGTGATTACAAACTGCCGTCCTTTGACCATCGCTTTAAACGCCGCATTGCACGCGTCTGCGAGACAACTGGGCAGGCAATGTCGAAGTCAGGTGGTCTGGCACGAACGCAGATGATTGACCTTTGTGGATTAGTGGCTTGACCACAATACGTCGGCGATCGGATACGCAATGAAAAGATATAAAGCGCAAGCATGAGCTGAAAGGTCAAAGGTGGTCAGTTTAATACCTGAAATGAAGGCTTGGAAACGTCAAACATGGGCGGTGATCGATTTTGATGGCTGGACACAATTATCATACTGAGAAATACAGTGGAGTGAATTCACCAACCGTTACAAAAGTGGATGGGGATCGGTGTTTTGAGGAGGAAAAAGCAAGGTGACCCTTGGGCATAGCCCAATAACGGCAACAGTAGACGGCACGCGGAAGTGCACAGTGATCGGTTGTGCAAACTGGTTCAAAAAACTAATCTCTCACCTAGAATGTATGAATTGTACTAGTGAGGGAATGTTGCAACAAAAGAACCCGAATAACGAAAATATGACATGAGGGCAATTAATGATAAAACCCTGTTGATACCAAATAGGAAAGAACACGAATCGACCCCGAAGAACAGAATCTCAGTGGTGCAGACCAACCTACCCGTTTATTGCAGCAGACATTTCGGATGCTTGAGTGGATGTGGCAAAATTTGCTTCAATAAACTGAAGGAAAATAAGGTCATTTAAATTGAGATAATTTAGGATATCGGTGTCTAGCACGTTGCCTATAATTAATAATACCTAATCCACAAGATGCCGGAGACACGAATCGCCAGTTGGCACTCCGATGCGAGTCTTAGCAATGGCGAAAAAACAGTACGACAAGATGCAACATATTGTCACGGTATACGGGTTCCTAGTAATAATAAGCCTGTGACGGAATTAAACAAGATGCACGCAAAGATGTAGGGGAAGAACACATTTGACATCTCTCTGCGTTGCTAAAGAAAGTTCACGAAGAAAAACCATGAGCCAGTTTGCGGGCAGCATACACAACTCACCAACTGTAAGTCTGCCTATAGAGCGTATCCCGGCGATAGTGGTGTGAACAACAGGTATATTGTCGGCCAACTCCGATTCGAAGACACTGAGCGATTTTATAAGATGGCGGAAAACCAGCTACCTGTAAAAATTTTCTGAACCACCAACGGAAACTAAACAGAAGTTGTTTGTGAGCTTCGCAAACACTCCTATGTCGTTGTGCCCCTCGAAGTGTGTACGTAGAGCCATTATAGGAAATAACGAATATAAAGCACGCTTGACGCACCGCGCTTAAAACTACGGCCGTGTCCGCGATGTGTTCAGTTCAGTTCAGTTCAGTTCTCCCAGGACGAATTGTGGCTCTTGCCAATCGCGCGTCCAGTTCTTTGTGTTGTCGGCGGTTTCGTTGGCTTCCGACACTTCGAGTCAATAGTAGTTTCTGAAAGGCAGAATGTTAGTGTGCAGTATCAGATCCCTTATAGTATTTCGGAAAGTAAAGCCTAACGATTAACTTTCAACACTCAACTTCAGGGAATACCACTGCCCAGCGTTCATCTAGCCTTCTCTTGAAAGATTCGACATTAATACAGTTAACCACTGCTTCAGGTAGTTTATTCCACAGTGGTATAACTCTGTGAAGAACCTAGCTCGCAAATTTAGTCTACAATGACTTCTTTCCAATCTGAGTTGATGGCCCCTCGTGCCCCTGGCAGGAACAAAAGAGAATACGTTTGGGAACCTTAGACCCGAAAGCCCTTTGACAATCTTAAATGTCTCTATAAGGTCGCCTCGCATGCGTCTGCGGGTCAGGGAGAACAGGTCCAGGTCCCGCAGTCGTTGGAGGTATCCCTTATCTTTCTGGTCTGCTACCATTCTAGTTGCTAAGCGCTGTACTTTCTCAAGACAGCGTTCGTCCTGTTTAAAATAAGGCGCCCATACCTGTACGCAATATTCTGAATGTGGACGCACTATGGTTTTGTATAACGGTACAAAAACCTCGGGTCTTCTGCAACTTACTACAGCGCACAACCTGAAAAGTTCGTGTCGAGCTATATTAGCCGCACGCTTGCACTGCAGGGATGGCCTGAAATCGTTCGTGATCATTACCCCTAGATCCTTTGCCTCAGAGACATGCTGCAAATGCATCATACCTCTCGTGTCATCATTGGCTCTTGTGGTCAAGAGCTGACACTTACCTAGATTCAGTGGCAGATCCCACTTATCCGACCACCTTCGAACTGCATCTAGATCCTGCTCCAGTCCTTCCCCAGCTAACTTCACATCATCGGCGAACATGAAGCAAGGATTTTGGAGATCCTTTGCAAGGTCGTTAATGAAGATCAAAAATAATAAGGGACCTAACACCGATCCCTGTGGGACACCACTCGATACTACCTCAGGCTCGGTTGTATAATTTCCAACTCTCACACTGAATGTGCGATAGCTGAGAAATTGTCTAATCCATTCTCTTGCTTTGCCTAGGATCCCCACTGCCTGCACTTTTAGATCCAGAAGCTGATGACTGACTGAGTCGAAAGCTTTGCTGAAATCTAGGTAGCAAACCTCTACTTGGCGGCCTGCATCTATTCTTTTTGTAACTTCGTCTAGAAATGCCAATAGGTTAGTTAGGCACGACTTTTTCTCGACGAATCCATGCTGGGCTTCAATCAGAAGCCCATGGGCCATTAGATAAGAACAGATCTGTTTCCTAACTATCCGCTCGAGACACTTGCATAGGACCGAGGTCAAACTTACCGGCCTGTAGTTGTAAACATGGTGTCTAGGACCTGACTTGTGGATGGCCACTACGGTTGCAGTTTTCCAGTCCTCTGGAAGCCTGCAAGTACCGATGGACTCCCTAAATAACTTAGTGACCGGTCCCGCTAATGCATTTGCTAGAGGCTGGATCACGGCAGGGTGCAATCCATCNTATGGTTTTGTATAACGGTACAAAAACCTCGGGTCTTCTGCAACTTACTACAGCGCAGGTTCAGTTCAGTTCAGTTTCGCAGAAAGAGTATGGCTCTTGACAATCGAGCGTCCAGTTCGCTGTGTTGTCAGCGGATGGTAGTAGTTTCCACCATTGCGTACAACTGATTAGCTGTTTGTGGTCCTCTCAATTTATCCCCTATGCCAGAACATTGACTCCTTGGGGGTATGCTGAAAAGGAGAAAGTAAGCAAGGATATCTCCTCGCCTCATTGGTTAGAGACCTCAAGCACACATGCGTTCGTATACACATGTGATAGGACAGTCAGTTTTAGAATACTTCTAACAGTCAACCCGAGTTTGCACCATTTCAAAGCTTCCGGCTAAAGTAGAATTTATTCCTCGTGTTCCCACTTTAAATACTAACTTCGGATACCCTTGATGACCAACACGTGTCCAGGATCACCTTAAAGGCGTTAACACTGGTGCAGTTGACCACTTCTGCAGGTAACCTGGTCCACATAGGTATGACCCTGTGTGCGAAGAA
>UZAN01058278.1:0-10604 GCA_900618425.1 Echinostoma caproni
GCTCACCCAGTTACTGCATTGAGAATGTCACCTCTATTGGTGATGAAACGTTTGCAATACAATTGCCAAGCTCGGCGAACAAATGAATATCACATTATACCACCCGAGCTACAAAAACAACAATGAACATCGTTGTTTACCAAACTGTAACATATATATGTATATATATATAATACATACTAATTATTATCAAATATTCTGCCAAGACCATCAGGTCACGTTTGTTGCGGTTAGTAGCATCTAACCCACTTGCATAACATCGAATCATAGCATTGATTCTTCATTGGACTAACTCTGAAAGAGCTGTCTATCCAATGGTCACCCGGTGTTGCAAACAAGGTTATTGTGACCAAAATACACCTCCTGGGTACAATTATATAAATGAACTGATAAAAGATTACCGGATATGCATGCCTGACGAGCGGCAAGAACCGCGAAACCGGTGGTGTGCTTTCAGGGAAATTTTGTTCAGTCATTCATATACTACTTATTATCAAATATTGCATTCGACAAAATAGTAACGAGCTTTGAAATATCGACCGTATATGATAATTTGAACATTAATCATTGCCATGGCACCTTTTGATGTAACTAATGGATTTGCAGCTGGGAATTGTTTTAACTGCGTGCAATGAAAATAAGTAAAACAATATATATATAATGTATGTATATAAAAAATTTCGCATTTAACTCACAGTTACTTGTGAGTAGTGATGTGAGATCATAAATTTCTCTTCTCCAGCACAATCAACGATTCTCACGTGAAACTCAAGTGTCAAACCAGAATCCAAATCGAATACCCACGTCTTGTTTCGTTTTTCATTTTTAACAAACGCTAGGCAATCCCCGATCTTCTTCGTCTCATATTCACATCTCTTCGAATTGTTTAATAATTTTCTGGTGGCATCTTTTATCTATCGATGAATAAAATAATATTATTCAGCATTGAGTAAACTTGATTCAAGCAATTTAGAATATAGTTGCTCAGCAGTAAGTGATGTCATACAAGTACGATCAATAATTACTAAAACTGCTAGAATGCTAATATGGATTATGGGGAAAATGTACTGAATACTTTCTCTCGCACAACCATTGTGAATAAACTTTGCGTTAAACGGAGGTTTTTACAGGTTTTCTATTTTTTCAACCTTTATAAAATTCAGGTATTTGGGAGTTGTAAATCTATGTTTTAGGTGAAAAGTACGTTCCAGAATCTGTGTGTTTGCAAATCTGATTTAACTCATGCATTTGTGTGAAATGGGCAATTTTGAAATTTGTTGTTGATCCTAGGCATGAAATACTTTGATATAATAAATTAAAAATAAAATGAAATAATCTGCATTGGATTCTCTGCTTTGACTTCACTAGAAGCATCATAGACATATTCGTCCACTTAGGTATATTATTGCTGAAGGAACATGTGCACCGCTTTTAGTGAGCTGTCGTCTTCCCCTGTTATATTTGTACCACTATGTTCATGAATGAAGGCATACTCGATGTCATATTTTCCCTCATTTTTCTAAGATTAGCACCGAGCCATTCCAAACTTACTTTCTCGGTGTGTAAAAACTGAGATTTTTTGTCACAAGTGGGATCATCACTTCTTTCGTCCAAAACTTATCCGTCGGTTGAATTCTGAATTGATTTACGTGTTAAGTTAGTAACTCTACTTAACTTTTCGACCGTAGTAAATATTAAAAATCTTCATTCACTATCTTCAGTTGGTTTCTATTTTATCCGACGGGGTATAATACCATTCAGATAGCTCAACACATTGCTGAAGTCATTCACCTAGGTTTCAGTGACGCGGCTGACGATTGATATTGGCGATATCACAGAATTGACGGTCCCTCATTTTTGAGTTGCGACAATTGCATTGATGAGAATGTTTTATACGTTATTGTACTGCAAAGACTCGAGGAGTCATTCATGATACATTTTATTCGAAATGCTTAGAATTTAGGGTGAATGGAAAGTTTCGCGCAATCAAATTGTGCACGTGAAGCCATCGTGACCGATGAGTAGTTCCTTGTGAGATTTATTAAAGCTTGCTATTTAAAAATAATCAGTAATGCTTCTTTTAATCACCATCATAGATTCAGACCTTATAGTTTACCAGGATAGAAAGGCGTTATCAGGTGTTCGCTACATTGCATGCATGAAGTAGTTGTCACTCATTCTGAATGGGAATTCATGCCTGCAATGAGCGAGTCGTGTTTTCGCCTCACAGAGCGCTGCCGTCATCCGGCAATTTATCGAATACTGCCTGTCCGTTTGTGTGAGTGGTGTTTTGAAGTTTTGCCCTCACCATCATGAAGAAGGAATAGAACGAATCAGTGTTATTTCTGTTTGAGCGACCGGAGTAATGTGCTCACAATCCCGAATATTAGTTTCGAATCGGTTGCGAGATACCAAAACTAGTCAATCGGTATGGTTACCGCCAATCTACGGATTACAATTGTAACAATTTATCTGGGTTGATTTTCACATTTTGGTTGAATTGTCGACTTTTATTCCCTTGCTAGCATTGCTCCTCTTTCCGTCGTTTTAGCTGGCCTCCAAATATTAATGCAGGATGCTGTTTTAATTGTAGTGGTAATGTTGAATCGGAGCAAATAGGTGTGCACATCCAAGTCAGTTGACCAAATATTCGACATCCTGACAGATTATGTGGTCTATGTATTATTGTATTATACAACTTTTATGTAGTCCATGCTTACATTCTATGCACTGGAATCAAAAATAAGTAAAACTGAAGAACCCAATGGGAAAAAAGTTTTAGGTAAGGTAATTCCCATTTGAAATTTCAACACATTTTTTGATGGCCACTTTACAATCGGAAACAGCCTGGTATACCCAATGAGACTAGAAGGTTCTTATGCGAATATATTACCTAGCGATTATACGAGGATGTGAGTGCTTATCTGATATAGGTCAATAGTAAGAGACATCTTGTTAACACTCATTTTTGGAACATATATTTGAATAACTTTTGCAGTTGGATGATGGATATACAGATGATATTATCCCACTCACGACAGTGTTTGAATCTTGTTCAAAAATAATCCCTGGAAAAGTAAGGATTATCGGTATTAGACGTTGGTTTGAGAAACATCGATCGGTTGCCATGCTATCGCCTTAGCTCATGTGTTTCTTTCTTTTTCTCTTCTTACTTACTGGTATTGAATATACTAAGGTAACAAATTGATGAAGGGTTGAAAAGAAATTTTTTATAGCACGAAGCTCCATGCGGTTGGTTCCACACAGGCTATTCAATTTGGTAACACGAATACAGTCAACAGGTTTCAAATAGGGACAGACGTGCGGGACTCAGGTCACGTGCAGACGCGCATAATGATAGGACGAGAAAGAAGAGGCTTTCGATGCAGTTGGAGTAGTGAAGCATGAGACCGTGGCCTATTGATGCAGCAAAAGCCAAAGCAAGACTATCCAGGTTTTAATGTGACGTGACTACTTGTACAACGCTAGGGTTATTTATTAGGATTGTTGATAACCTTCCGATAATTTTGGGGTGTTGTTGTTGTCACGGAAAACACTCCGCTGATCACACAAGTAGATTCTGAGGAAAAATAAGCGATTCTAGATTTCGCAAATGAAGGACAAGTGATCGACGGATGGAGTCAAACGCAGAAGGATGATAAATATGAAACTATCTTACGAAACTACTACAATAACTGACCCATTTCACAATGGAGGACACCGACTACGAGTAGATTTGACCTGTTTGGTTGGGAAGTGAATGGCAAAGGACAATGTTGGGCATTTCATAGCAAGTAGTCTAAGTTGAGATCAAAGTGATTGGACGACAGTGATTTTAACGATTGGAGCAACTGGAGGCTTTTGAGATGGGATAAACAGTTGCGGACCACCGACATTGACTGATTGAGCGCAAGGATAAGAATATGGTTATTAAGAATGTACGCACTCCAGCTAAGATTTCAGTACCAAGTTTGAAGATGTGTACAGCTTGAGCCATTTTCTAATTGGGTTAACTCTAAAAGCTGCACATTCTTTTGTTGATACATGGGATTCTAAATCAACAGAAATTAAGAGCAGGTAAAAATACTTACGTCGAAGTGATTGTGGCGTTCAATGCAACTCTGGAAACAACAACTACAGAAGATGTACCATTGGTGCACTGATGCCTATTCACAAACGTGTAATATCATCACCTCCTGGAAGCTGTTCCGTAATGGACTCATTTAAATGTTTGATTATGATATTCATCAAACACTCACGAAAGTCCAAGCTTCATGAGCGCAATCTTCCTCTCTACTTAGGGACTGGATTGATGTTTATAGTATTCTGCTTTATTGCGGATCAATCTTTGTAAAGCAGCAAGTGCCCAGCGTAGATTAGATGGTTTTTGTAAGTTTATTGAAACATTCCCTGAATGAACACATTGAGTGTAAACAATTTGGCGAACTAGCTTATTTTCGGAAATAAAAATTTTAAAAAATTGATTCAGATAAAAAAGCAATAAAATAATCATAAATCCAATAAACGAACCAAAAGTAAAGGCTTTTTTCAGCTGTCATCCCAAGGTGATGACTTGTTCAGTTATTCAGCAAGTGGTTGAACTATGCCGCTAAGCACGTCTATTTTGCAGTCAATTTATCATGGTCTTCACTACCACGCCAATATCAAAGATGTAGGTAAAGTGAATCATTGTCCCCTAAGTCAAAGCAGACAACCTTTGCCAATTCTGATGTGGATGCTACATCATCCACATGGTCAGAGAACCAGTTACGTCAGCGAATGGCTGAACACATCCTTGCGTGGCTCAAGAAAGTAACGGGCAACAGTTTGAAACTGTTGTGTCATCATCCGGCAGAAAAGACAGATCAGAGCTGACTGTGGTGACAGGCTTTCCTAAGAATCAACTCCACCAAATGAACTTACTAAGAAGGTTATTTTTTCTTTTCGTTTTCCAAAATCTATCAAAATAAAAAATTTGAAAAAGCGAAACAATAAACCTGTCTTAGAAGTTCATTCTGTGGATTCTAAGGAAGATCTGTCGTGGCGATCAGCTTACATGCTCTTGTGTGGATTCCGATTGCTTCTGAAAGTTGCATGGGTAATCTACGTGTGAAAAACGGTGTGGTCTCGTGGTACAGCTGGTAGAGAGTGCACTGTTCAAAAGCGTACGCGCGGGTTCAATTCCGACCGAGGCTACTGAACTTGTCACAGTTGAGACACCCACACCCATACACTGAAATTGGCCCAGGCTCCCGCTATTCCTACTCACAAACCCAAACCGTGCAAACGTGAATGGTTGGTCACTCTAGTTTTACCTCGTTAACCGATCTGCACTCTCTTCCGTTTTTTTGTGTTGGTATGTCATGAGGTCCATTTTAATTAGCAAGACACTCCTGGTTCTACGGTTGTCATTTTACGGACTATAAAATCCCCTACACTGCAGAATGCACATGCATAGATGCAGCGAATTGACCACGCATACCTGGTATGAATCCATGTGTCGAACTTGCATATTTAAATTTCAGTGTTCACAACAACTCCTGGTTAATAATTATCACCGTTTTATTTATTTCATCTGTGAGCTGATGTACATCGATCAAGTGATGAATGGGTTCAGAAGTTCTTCACCATTGACAGTAGACCAGATTACCTGAACATCATCGTCATCATCATCGTACAGCGAGATACAGTGAAGCAAGCTTCACTGATCACTGCCAAGCATACAATGTACACGAATCAAGTGATGAAGCACAAAATGGAGAGGGTTTTCAGTTATTCGTAATCATGCTATTACATAACATTAAATATTACTAAAAACAAGAATAAACGGAATGAGACATTCCAGTTCTCATAGTTTACCTCTAGCTCCAATCATACGTGCATGTGTGCTTGTTTGAAATTTATCAGTGTCAAAAGTTCAAGTGATACACGTGGTGAAGTGGATGAAGTGGGACAGGGGAGATTAAGCGCTTGCACAAATTTATTCTGGGCGCATAAGGGAGTGTTGTTAATACGAATATTTACAGTTTCGGTCGTGGATAAGGTGCGATGCTTCACTGTTTTTGATTGCCCGCATCGAAGCTTGTAAATCGGTACGAACGCGCTTGCCACTGAACGAGATGCGATCACACCGCGATCGTAATTGTCTTAATTATTCCTGTTCGCAGCCAAGCCGGGTGGTGTTCGCGAACGCGATCGGATAAGCGCCTGGTCGTTCGGCCAATGTACCCAGTTCCTGTGAGCCCCAAGAATGCGAACCATGCACAGAACCGACTGTCCAAAATGAAAACATCGTGGAAGAACACTCAAATTATCGGATCAGGTACTGGTAGTATAGGCCTTCAACAAAAACTCCATTCCTGAGCGAGATGGAGACGCCTAGCTTCCTAGAAGGGTTAATTATTAATTTCACTTTCTTAGACATCGTTATTCGGTAGCCGGTGCAAGTAGAAATAGGAGAAAAGAGTTCAGACCAAATTAGTGGACGAATGTTTAAAATCGACGTTGGCCGGATGAACTAAAAGATACTCTATTGGACAATTCAAAATATCTTCTGTTCTGAATCTATTCGGAACAATTGTTTGCTAAAATGCACTGTCAAACTCAATGTCATCTTCGTCAAGATAATTTAGAATTACGGTTTTCGTCATCAGAATTGAAACTGAAATCAACTGTATGATGAAATAAAGAGCTTAAAACCGGTTACTTAGAACAAACTGAATATATCCAAACATTATTACCATCAACACGGTGGAACCGGTTTCACAGGGGACGCTATGTTCTCTCACCTAGCAGACTCGGGTCACCAAGTAAGGCCGGAATCAGCCTCCAAAGGGATCTATCGAGTACTACTACCCATCTAAGTCGCTGCGTTTCCACACTCTAGCCACTGTGGAAGCGACCGACATTCGTTTTTTCACGTCCAATCTATATGCACAAAAGACATTGGTCCGTGCTATTAAACTGCCTTGACCGAAGGTCGGTCGCACGGATGACGCATCCTAATTGCAGTTTTGTGGTAACTGAGGGGCACGAAACAGGTTGCACTTCTCACCCTGCCCCCCCCCGTTCCTCTCCCTTTCAACCAATCTACGTGACTTTTTCAATGACGGGATGTCTATGCTCGTTCAACATGCCATTTACTTATTTGATCTATACAGGTTAGAAGACGAATCAACGAAAACAACTGTTCGCCTCTGAATGTGTTCTCATTATTGCCGTCATTGTTTTTTGTGCCATTTGGCACTGAACACAAAAAACAGAACTTAATCAGTCTCAAAATTATTCTCTTTGTTTAGTCACCGGTGATTAACGTAATTCTTACGTAATAGCCGTATTTAATGAGGTAAAACCTCCTATCCGGACCGACGAAAGCACTCGGTCAAGTTTATCCAGCTTTCATGAGTTAACTGTATTGTGTTTTGTCCAGGTGTTACTGTACAGGGGATGGTGAAGTAATCCGGTGGCTTACTTTGACCCGAGACGGGAAGGCAATAGAAATGGATCATCTGATTACAGAGGAATATATGATCATATGCCTAATTTTTCATGTCTACTTCTTCATACTCTAACCTTTATAAGTTACGAGCAACAGATGAATAATGCAATCAAAATATTTATCTAAAATCATTGATTAGAGAATGTTTAATGAATGTCTCAAATCTGTTGATAAGACTATCGAGGAGAAAGAATAAATTCAAATTCGCTCATAATCCATTTATCCACGCGATGATGAGTGATGAAAGTTTTGGAAGGCAACAAAATTTGTATATAGTGAAAATCAGTGGTAGTTCTTTCAGTCGCTTACATAACACGTTCGAACTTATAAAAAAACTACAACATGAAGGTGGTCTCCTGCGTTCGGTGCATTGCATGCATGAAGCAGTTGTCACTCACGCTGAATGTGACTTCATGCTTGAAACAGAATAGCCATGTGTTCGTCTCACAGAGGGTGGCTATCATCGGCCATTCCGCTGAGTACTGTGTGTCCATGTGTATGTGTGTGTGGCATCGTGCAATTAGGACTCATAAACACGAACAAGGAATGATTGAATGGGATGATCCAATAGTACGTCTATTTGTACGGTCAAGTCAACCTTAGCGACTGACCACTGAAGCTCACACTCTCGAATAATGATGTTGATTTGATGGGGAGAAATGAAGAAAAGCATTAGGTAATAGGCTTGTTAAAACATAACAGGTTCTAACTGTGTTATTCATATGAAAATATTCCCATTTAAGTGGTCAGAACAACAAGTAGGTGCTTCAATAACTGACTTACGTCAGCACAATTTACAAAAGATTAAACAGGTGGTAGGGGGAGTGAGATATCTGTGAAGCAAATTAGGGTTTAGAAAGAGATGATGTAGGTTTGATAATTGGCTTTCTTGAGTATGCTTACATGTGTGAGAAGTGGATGAGGATGACTGAAAGAGAGGTTACGTCATCAGATCTTAAGTGGCTGACCATGGTCAGACGAACTTACTTACAAACCGATTCTGGCCGCAGAAGGTAGGTGTCTGTTGAGACGGATGGTAATCGCCTCGGCTTTGGCGATAACTGTCTATTGACCGATTAGAGAAAGCCTCAAGCAAATTGAATGTGATTAGACTCAACAAAATGGTTTGCAACTTCCGTCGCTCTGGCCCTTGGCAAGCCCTGATTCAACCAACTGGAGTGATGCTGCCTGATGCAATCAGTTAGACATCTCACCGTTCAACCTACAAAACTTGCTCCATAGGAGCATGTGAATTGATAAACACAAAACACTGTCCCATCTTTGGCTTGAGTAGAGAGAGAAAAATTGAAAGTATATGTAACGTGGGGTTCAGCCGTAAAATTGGAAGATTTGGTGAACAACTGAATTGGTATACTCATTATTTTGACTGTGTTGTATTTAGCCAGATTATATGGCACCAAAGGTGAGCTCCATTGTCAATTCGTGTCCTCGTGCGTCATTTGCGTTAGATTCTGGACTGCGTTTCCTTCAATCTCATTGTTACTTGTTCCGTCATTCCGGCTGTCCTCCAGAAATCAGGGTCGGATTGTTCTCCGGTTGATGTCGGTTGATAATGGTGAATCGAGAGGCATAAGTGAACATCCAATACTGTTGATCAACTATGCAACGTCACGATGGATAACCACTGAGATAACCTAATAGCTGTTATGTAACTGGAAGGAAAAGTTGTTGAATATCCAACTATCAGGGTGCATTACTCGATTCCTTGACTTGAATTCACTTGAAAACTAACTTCTTAGAGAACATTACTGGATCACATGTTAAGTAAACTCATTCTCGGCTGTCATTCTCTTACGAGATCGTATGATTTGAAGCACTTCATCAACGCCCAATTTGCTTTTCACACGAATCAATACTTCTGTCCGATTTCACTGATGCCAAAACTGTCGCCAACACTAGCACGCAAATTTCAACCCATCACGAAATTATATTAAAACATCCGACTCCGACTGGATTGTACAACTGGAGAACTATAGCAGCTATGTAGAAATTTCAATCATCTGGAATGTATTTACACCGAATAAACAGACAAAATTGTTTTGTTCCATGAACTTCAGGGTAACTTTTCAACTATAATGTGCAAGTTTTATAAGAGAGTCGGCTAACTGAGGTTTCGCTGACGCCGATCTATACCTTTTGCAAGTCACATTTTCCCAATTTCATATCAAGACGCCCTCGGATTATTTCAAGATGTACCCTACCCTCTCGCACTAACATTTATAAAAATTCCCCTGTACCCTACCTAGCCCGACTACTCACGAAAAGGAACAGGTCTCAAATGAACTACGTCAAATGCTTTGTACATGATACGTATATCACCGACCTTGTTTACCTTTTGTTTTGATTACTTTTATTTCATTCTGCGCGACGAACAATGTACATTTTTAACTGAAATGTAAGCATATATGCTTACAAAGGTTACAAGTTACAACTACAAATGTCCGGGAATCATTTCAAGTTGGTTGATCTTGCGGTACGTTGGCGCGCGGTTGAAATTTTTGACGTGCTCTGATTCGCTTATTGTGTCGATCGTAAAAGTAAAGTGCAATTGCCATAAATTGACACTCTATTGTGTTTTACACTTTATTCCTCCGAGTTTTTCTATCGTAGTTATTTATAGTGCTCTGTCAAAGAGCACTTAACAGCGCTGACCAAAACTCTGTGCATAGCCATTTGGATTGGTTAATTTGGATTTGTGTAACGCCTTTACGTATCGAATTCACCTTTCGTTTTCCATATCACTGTTTTACATTTTGAACACCTGTACTTAAAATGATGCGGGTGTCCTATCCATGTCTAAAGGACAGCTGCAGGAAGAAGGTAGTCAAGGGAATTGAATACGAAACCTGCAAAAGATGGGCACACTCTACTTGTTCGGGTATTAGCAAAGATCACAATACATTCTTTTGCGCAAATAGCTGGGTAGAGTGGATTTGTGAGCAGTGTAAGGACGCGGCAAGGTCTGCGTTCGCGAAGCGGAAATCAGAGGTCAGAGGAAAACCGAGCTGTGAGCGTCTCGAGCGCCCAAAAACGTCGGAACCACCCAGACGAACCTTGAGCACTTACGTTCAAGTCGCTTCAAGTC
>UZAN01058279.1:0-12168 GCA_900618425.1 Echinostoma caproni
ACGTACTTGCATTTACAACTTCCTTATCGTGGAACACCAGTGCCATCGAAATGCAATGTGACACTTACTGACCTAATAATACTCCGCTTCAAGTTGAGTTAAACGACTACGTGTGTAGAAACCACAGAGTGAAGAAAATCCCTCTTCTCGGTCCGAGGCGTGGCCACTGTTGTTCCCCCTCCCAATTACCGCTTTTCGACCCTGTGTGAACACGTTCTCTTTAGTGACTCCTGATTTGACCTGGATCACCGCGTGATCCCTCGTGTTAGTCATTGTCTATGGTTGCTGGATGTCGGATTCTCGTGACCAATGACCTTATGTGTCTACCTATCGATCCCACCCGTGTCATTGTCCTGTGCACTAACGTGGCCTTGGTGTGTCATTGCTCTGATTCATAACCGCCACAGTCCCTCGCTATATGCCCCGTCACTGGCCCTACGGCCTCATTCGTTGTCTTGCGCTTTGCGAGTGCATACCCGACTTGGATCACTGTTTGTTCACGTTTGGTGAACAGAAATTCTCCCCGTGGCAAACAGATCATTGTCGATCTAGTTGAATTTATCTTGGCTCTTCACGTTAAGTGAACAGAATCCCTTGCTTAACCTAACAGGTATTCCCTCTTTGTATATTTATTTCCTTGTCTTTATATCAGGTCTCTGCACATTTGTTTGAACTCGCCTTTTTGGCTGTATGGCGACTGGGTCGCATTGTTGAGGTACGTTGTTCTTTGACTCGTCTAATGAAATAAACAGTACCGTACGCATTGCGGATCAACATCGTTCTGACTTCGGGGTTCGCATTTCGCTACGCTTTGCTCGACGGTCTCATTGACGCTATACAGAACGATCGTAGAAGTCGATTACACTCGGGCTACGGTCGAGCCAGAACAAGTCGTTTTGGAATTTACAACGCGTGTCTTACAACGTTCCCTGTCTTCTTCTGCATGTTATTTTCCATTTACAGCTAGGAGTAAATTGGAATCAAATTTATACCTGGTTCAGGTATCTCATCTGAAGTAGACATAATTGGTAAGGATCAAAAACAACCATGCGGCAAGATATACTACAGCAAAAAGTCAATACCCACTGACAAATCGTATGTTCTTCTCTTGCGACTTACCAAGGGTAACCTGGGATACTGGAAATCAGATGTGACAGAATGGGTCCATGTGTTAACTGATTGGATTGGTCTTCCAATATCATCTGGGTAGAATTGACTACCAAGTTAAACGTCATTGCTCGAAATCACTCCTACCTCTGACGAACACATGGGCATCACAAATATACCTTTCATTTACCGTGATAAGCGTATTTAGTATCATTCAAGTACGAATTACTGACAAAATTTCTGCCAGACTTTCTGAGCAAAACTGTATGACTCTTAAGATCGGTTATTTACTCCTTCATGTACGCTCATTTTAGAATTCTGTGACTTACTGAACAGTTACATTTTGGAGTCAAGCCTCAACGATTGAGCAAGGGCTACGGAACGCACTGTTTCTATCACAGACTATGTATCTAGTTACATTGCTCATAACCAAAACTGAAAAATGCGTTACAGGTATGCCGGATCAGGTTAACAAATGATCGATTACTCGCCTTCAAGTTTGGTTATTAGTTAATGTTTATTGAATCCCTCGGTTCAGAGGGTGTAATCAGTGACACAAACAGATTTGTGTGCGGGTCATATAATCTTACTTGCGCTCGGGTCAGCTAACGAGCGCACGTTACAAATGAAGTGATCTGAGCTCTAACGAACCAAAGCGCCCAATTTTTCTATTCAATCCATCTGTATAACATTACTCAGTTTATAAATTTCGCAATATTTCATAGCCCAAACCGTAGCTGTGGGCTCATTCTATAACTTTACCCACACATAGAGTTTTAACAATCCGCAAGTTCATTGACGATGTAAAGTTTTCTTGAGCTCAATGGCAAATTAGGCAAGATGGACCATAAATAAATATTATTTGAGATAAAACTAGCTTGTTTTGATTCATTTCTGTCATGATGTGAATGGAAATAGCGAAATATTCATAAAGGCATAGCATTTTCCGACTCAGAACACTGCGTGACTTACATGCAAATGCTTGAGCAATCAACAAATGTGCGATAAATATATGCCCGAACATCATCGTTGCTCGAAATGAAGATTTCCAATGAGGGTTATCAAGTCTGAATTTACGATACACATTGAGCATTTATATACCGATACATCAATCCTAGACAGCCCTCAATCATGTCACTCTGCACTAACAAGAAGTAGATCTTCAGTGAGTTGTGTTCCGATTGGTGTTTTCTCTCAGTCGGTCCATACTGAAATGATCATCAAATAAATGTTTGTGTNTGTGTCAATTTATTTTAAAGGGTATTCGTTTAGTGATTGCTTTTAACCATTTTTTCAACTACTGGTTGGACGACGAAGAAGCATGACTGGAATTAGGAATGGGTTACACAACGAATTGCTAAGACGGAACCGTTAGCGTATCATTCTTCGTAACCTCGACTGCGCTCATAAGTAATGTCGGGAAAAAAGTGGCAGTACTAGTTGAGTAAGGTCGTTATTCACATGTCAATTCTGCCTTTATCTTGTTGCATTTATTGAAAGTAGACAATCTAGGATGCAACCTACTGGGATACTCAGCAACCGAGTTTTTCTCTGTCCTTCTGTGCATTAAAGATGAACCTCCGTGATTTTATTCGTTACATTTTCCTTGGAAATGTCATAGGATGTTTGACATTCACCGGTCAACTTTACCTCGTTTTATAGTTGTACACTTAATATTAGTTAGCAAATGCCTTCACCCGGTTTTAAACGAAGCAACAATCTGAATGACAACCCTTCGCTCAAGTCCTTTGGTAAATACCTGGCTATGGCTTCCATAATTATTTTCCGAGTACACTCCAATTGAAGTCCGCCTGCCGAAACCGGAAAAAACGATTTATACACACTATATATGGACAAATAATAGTGACGATGGGTTCGGATTCCGGAAACCCGGCGGGACGGTGGTAATGCACTAGTGATGCTCCTATGGACAGAGATAATTGAGTCTGGTACTTCCGAGTGTACGCTTGACTGGCAGAAGTGATGATTGTGCGTGATGTTGAAGTCTGAGGAATCGTCAGTTCCAATTATTTTTCGTTATCCCGCACCACTACTATAACTGTGAGTCAAATGTGATTTAATTTATGCGTTTGTTTGGTTCCATCGGGAGTGTCATACAAACCGTGGGAGTGTGATCGTTTCATCGGATTTGCAGTAGGGAGCATAATCCACAACTGGGAATCGATTGTGAACTTTTCTCACTAACTAAATTTCTGATCGTACTAAGTTCGTGCTTACTGCGAAAAGAGCACATTCGAAACCCCCTAGACCACACATTCAAAAGGCTCACTTCTGTGATCCATTTACAGGTTAATACATCATAATTTATGTTAAAATGTGTAGTAGATAGGGGAAAACATGACAGAATGAGGGGATGGGAGAATTAATCAACAGTCCAGTTCCATGACGGGATGTTGTTCACACTTTGGTCATCAAACATACCCATTGATTCGAGTCATTAGGGGCCGGTGGGAAATGACTGTGTCTGGTGTATTGTTGACAATGAAGGACCGAGTGTTCTTACGACTTGTTTTTGGGAGCATAGAGAGTAGGAGGTATGTAGTCGGATTCCTACCGCTTCAGCTGTGGCCAGAATGCCACTACTACTCTCCTTTGGTCAGTGGCTGCAAAACAAGTAGATGGATCGAAACACCTCGACAGATCAACCACGTGGTTTGACACCATCTAGGTATGAAACCATCGAACTGGTGCTAGTCCAAATCAACCCACTATTCAGCCAGGCCAGGTGGTACCCACCCACTAATTGAGATAAACATCTGCTTGTTCCACCAATATAGCTCGTCCCATCGGAACACTTACAAAAGTACACACAGAGACTGCAGAAAAAGGCAGTATTGAAAATAGACTCTCGTAGCTCGGATGAACTGAACTCTATATCACCCGTTTCGCCGAAATGAGCAATTTGTTTGCAAACGTTTCATCATCAGCCGAGGCGACGTCATCATCAGAAGTGGCAGTTCTCTGGTTGTATCCGTTCGTTTATATATGTGATCGTCTCCACCGACCATTCTTGTTCCTTGTTCTCAATATGTTCGCCTCGATTCGCCGTAAGCTGGTGCGCGGGGGTGAGGTTGGTAGGGAAGTTGGTTGTCTCTCCGTCCTGATTGCGGTTTCGGTTCGTTCTTAGGTCACGACGTGACCCGTTTTGTTGCGTCATTTGATCCTTGAATTACATTGACGTGTACACGGGATCCAGTTCGATGTTCCTGTTCATTGAGTTGATTGCGGAGTGCCAAGCTTCGAGAAATTCTCTGGCGTGTTTTGACCGGACGTGGTCGATAACTTTCATTGAATCGAAGTCAAACTGATATCGATTTTGGTCTTCGTGGAGGGAAATCAAAGATAGTGCATCATGTCTCCTGACTGCCGATTGGTGTTCTCGGATCCTCATTGACAGTTTTCTCCCAGTTTGCCCGAAGTAGCATTTTGAGCAGTTCTTGCAGTTTATTTTGTAGATAGCACTGGTCTGGTTCTTCTCCATTGTTCCCTGCTTTCGTTTTGACAGAAGTCTCCTTAGACAGGCGCTTGGTTTGGGGAGCAACTTGGCTGTACTTGTTCCCGATTCACAGTCTGTTGTTTCTTTCTTTCTTCAGAGTTAGAGGTCTTTCGGTGTAGTTGCGGTGTAGCCTTTGCGAGTTAATAATCTGAGGAGATATTTTTCTTATTTCTTCCCGAGTATATCGGTGCTGCAGTGCGTTTGGATGCTTCCGAACAAGGTTCTAACACAGCATCTGTTGTAACTGCGTGGATGATTACTTGTGAAGTTTAGAATTTGATCCGTATGCGTTGCTTTGCGGTAGACCGTCGTCTCCAGTTTTCCTGACTGCGTTCTGATGATCGAAATGTCCAAAATTGCCAGTCACTTATCCTTCTCTGTCTGCATTGTGAACTTGATGCCATTGAATGTGTTACTGATGATGATTTGTGTTCTTTCTAGTTCCGACTTCTTCAAGATGACGGATGTGTCTTCAACGTATCGGAGCCAACGTTTTGGCATGATCCTTGGTGGTACCTANTTACGGCTTCGGCTATGAATCCAGAAATTGGTGATCCCATTGGTGTTCCTTTCAGTTGTTCGTAGATTTCACCCCTGAGTATGAATTGTCTGTATGTATAGTTCCACGAGTTCGAAAATTGCCGCTGGTTCCATTGATTGGTTTGCGGGTGCTCGGTAATCAATTCCCGCAACTGGGATCTTGCCAGGTCCAAGTAGATTGAAGTAAACAAAGCGATGACGTTGAACAGAACCACTATTTCGTCTGCTTGAATGTTGTCAATTTTGACCTTTTCCAGGAATTGTATTGAGTTCATGACGCTAAACTTATGTTCATCTACAGGCTAATACATCGCAATTTATGTCAAACTGTTTAGTAGGGAGCGGGGGACGGGGGAGAAAACATAATAAAATGAGAAGAGATATCATCAACAGTCCAGTGGAATGCCTGGATGTTGCTCACACTTTCGTCATCACACATGCGCACTGGTTTGGGTCATTAGGGGCGGGTGGGGGATGACTGTGTCTGGTGTGGTGTTGACCGCGCGACCTACGAATTGTTTTTGGGAGCACAGAGCAAAATGTGTCTCCTACTCCCCTTAGACCAATGGCTGCGAACGAAATAGATGAGCCGTAATACCTCAAAGTCAAATTCAAAGTTTTATTATGGGAATAACTAACAAGCTCATGCTTCTCTTGTCCCATAGGATATTTACACAGATGAATCGTTACACATCGATGAAGGAGTCACATAGATTTTCGCTTTGGAGATAATAGAGAACGTAGGTTACAGTGAAATTCCGTTTGCTCTTAGTGTACGAATGTGAGGTGTGCCAAGGTTTCGTCGAGTCTCTGCTTGAAAGATTCAACATTGGGTGCACAAACGACATGAGATGGAAGGGCGTTCCAAGATCTGGNTCTGGACACATCAACCACGTGGTTTTACTCCACTAGGTATAAAACAATCGAATTCGTGATAGTCACTACACTATTCAACCAGGCCGGGTGGTGCCCGCGGACCTGTGATTGTGCGGCCAATTTAGCTTTCCCTACAGGAACAAGTCCAAACGTACACACAGAAAGAGATTGCAGAAATAGACAGTTTATCTTTGAGTTGAAAGCACCAAAATGACCTGGAGATGGATGAAATGCGAAATTTTACTGTGAGCATTACTTTTCCACAGCTGTATTCCTTTCACGTATCACCATCTCGGCAGTTGTGTCGCTCTTGAGAGTTAGTAATATGTAAACCGGTATCTTCTTAACCGTATTGATCTTATGTGGCAATCGGTGGCACTTAACAATAAGTTTCACGATTAGTTCTGCACTGTGCGGAAAACCTATCGGACAAACCATTAGTTTACCTCAGTGGTATCATTAGTCTCAACTGTTCGCGTTTTGGTAGCTAGGTACAGAATCTGGTTTTCTTTCTATTCTATTGCGACATAGTCTTTGAAGTGGATATACCGACTTTTCCACTATGGCTTCCTGTTGATGGTGCACTGGATCGTTCCGTCTGATCGACGACTTAGTGCAACGTCCAGAAACGCAATCTGTTCATTAGCTTGGTTCTCTAAAGTGAACTTTATATTTAGGTGTGCTGAGTTAAATACTTTCAAGGGTCCTGACAGATTCTCATTGTCATCGACAAAACGTAATATGTCATCCATGTATCGCTTGCAAAATGCACGCGAATCGATTGTTCGTTTTAGGATGTTATTCTGCGGTTTACCCATGAAGACATCTGCGAATATCAGACACAGGGGAGACTCCGTTGATATTCTATCTATTTGACGATCAAATTTATCGCTTAATCGGAATCGTATGTTATGTGTGGACAGTTGAGATCACTCATTTGTGTTAGGATTTCACAATTAATGCTTTGTATGTTGTCTCATATGTTTTCAATAGTTTCAGTAATCGGGACGTGTGTAAAGAGGGAACGAACTGACGTCGAGGGATATCATACGTAATCAATTTACGCTTGAGTCATCAATTCTGGTCACCTAGACATAGGAATCTCTCAATGTGTGATTGGTGAGTTGTAATCTTCCAAGTTCCAGGGTTGCTACCAGCCACTTAGCTGAGGCATGTTAAGGGGAGGAGTGCTAGTCTTGATCTTTGTCATGGCATGTTCAACTGAACGTTCAAATGATAGTTCAATTCCGGAGTTGGTCTATCAAGAAAACTCTGCTTTATTTAACCAGTGTGCTTCCAGAGCCATACAAAAATATCGCTGTCGTTAATCTTTCTGTGGCCTGATGTGCTATACCTTGGAATAGAAATAATTCAAGATCTTAATAATTTTTATAATTAGTCTAGACGAGATATCTAGATTAGGTCTCTGTACTCCAAAAATAACATCTGGTGCGATGGCTGAATACTGGTCAACTGCGTTTAGTCAGGCAAGACTTTAGTCATGTTTTTCATTTTTGCTAAGTTCGTGAAAGCCTCTGTAACCTACTATTTAATGCATATATGAAAGACGCTTTATAATTCGATTAGGACCTGTTGATTTAGATCATATACAAATCCATGCCTCGTCAATTGCATCCTAATAAAGGTCAAACTGAACGACGTTTGTGAGCGCTCAAGTGATTGGTTGTCTTCGTACGAAGGCTTTCTTCTAACGCTCACCAAAACCAGAATCCTTTCATTTTCATAGAAAATGCACAGTTCTGAATGTGCAAAAGCTCACAGTGGTGTGACACACAAGTTGCACCTTTAGGTTTTGAACTCATCTTAGCACCAGATCACCTCCATTCTTCATGTGTCACAACCTGACGGTAGCCGATCAATCGAAGCAAAACTGGAGCATTTGAATTCACTTGAAACTGGGTTGTTCCGAGTGGCAAAGGTTTTCATGAACTACTACTACTTAAACTGGTAAAAACTATCATAGTTTGAGATCGAAAGCTGTGAATAAATTTTGTTTCGTATGTAACACGTATGCGGTGTATGAGCGCATTAGGAGCGACAAAACCGTTTTCTGCTTTCGTTTATTGTGAGCTTTATGCAGAAGACGTGTCGCGGTCGACTTTGCAGAGCATTATCCGTGGTGTAAATGGTTGATGACAATCTGAGTTTTCTTGGTGAGATTGACTAAGTGAATACCTTTTGTTCCGCTTTCCGGGTAGTAAACTGCGGAAGTTTATAGGACAAAGTGAATGGTCAAGCGAAACCTTGCCTAAAACTGAGAATCCTCAGGGTTTGCATTTGAAATAGATCAGGATCAGCAGCCACCGTGAGAAGCTGGCGATTCCATCGTAATACGGATTCCGTACAAATCACTACCCTGTGATCAATTCCAGATGTGCCACACATTTCCCCCGTTCTCACTCCAGGTTTGGCTGGCTCTACCAAGACTATTTGCACCGTTTGCACCTACTTTTACCTGGGATATTTGGGATACACATCGCTGGATTAGCGAGAATTTGGCGAGACAAGACAGACACCGTACAAGTTCAGTTCCAGGAAGATAAATTCGAAATATCGGCAGTATTATTGCACGTACTATCTGTATTCAAAACATATGCAGTTCACCGTTTGGGGTTGGTTTCAAGTCGTCAGTATTTAACTGATTCTGGCAGAAAATGACAACTTTGGGGTCTGAGATCTGCTGGCGATATAACTGTAATGAATAATGTATATATTTTATATAAGTTTTCATTTTTAAAACGCAGCGATGTCGGTACAGGTGAAGATAAGCCGACGATTTTACAATCGAAAATCGCCTTGATAAAGGTTACCCACGGTAACCGAAACGTCGGCTTATTTTCACCTGTATCGACATCGCTGTGTTTTCAAAATTATAAGTTATATAAAGCATATCACATGGCGCATCGATTTTTCGATACACTCCGAACGTTGTTTGGATCTGACACTTTAATAATGTATATGCATTGGAAGCAACGATGAAGAAATTTTCCGCGGGAAAACATGGTTTATGATTAATGCACAGACAGTACGTCGCATTTGAATTGAGTCACTTACAAGGAATAGACCTACATAAACAAACTTTCAAAACAATTGGTACCTCATGACATGGGCTTCTCAATACAAACAGTTCAGTTTACGTTCATTAGTGTAGAAACTCGCATTTTATTCTTGCAAAAATAATCCAATTTCGCTTATATTTATATTATTCGATGAGTTATATAAATTCAATTGATGTTTCATAAATCGACTTTACATTGAGAGATAGCATAGCAGATTGGGTGCTTTTGTGGAATCCTAGTTACCGAGGTCATTGGTTAGAACGTTCAATGTTTTCTGAAGGTTATGGTTTAACAATGTGATTTGATTTTATCTCTGTTTGATCTGAGGACCAAATTGATGTGGACTGATTCATTTATAAGATCGATCAATGCGCTGTGGGCTTTCTAGACATTCTGGATTGCAGAACTTGACCGAGATTGAAAATTAACGAATGAATAAAATGTTGATTTATCGAATGCAGCTCACAAGTATTAAAGCCAGTTTTCAAGTGCAGATGTGGAGGAACGACGTAAACTGATTCTATATTTCCATTATACCCCGGACATTCCAGAGTGCTTGATAACCTTCACATGGAAGATGCATAAATGTGTTTGCTTTACATTGAAGTGTGCCTGGCACTGAAGTGAATCAATTTTGGTCGCTTACCATTTTTATTGGTTAATGGTAAATCCAAACGACTATCTAGGCCAACGTTCAGTGGCGCGCAACCTCAGAAGCCAAGACTATATGTTCTAGAGGTTTATTTGACTGCAAACTATAACGAATAATGATGCGGTATTGCAAAGATTGAGTGTTTCAATTACAAAAACAGCACACCTCCAATCGTGGCGTTCCCAGGGTATATGCCTGAACCGGCGAAATGAACAATGCCGATCGAGAACCAAAGTGCAAACGAGGGATTTCACCACTCCGTCAAGAGAACAAGCGATACGTGATATAACGTCAGCGCACGTGGGAACGTGCGGCGCATAGGTAGGGCAGAGGACGGAAATGTTTGTAATAACCAATAAAGATCACTGGGCAACTGTTTCGTCCTGTACCTTTTTGTGTTCCTGTCAGGACTCGAATCGCGATCAGTCTGATCGGGACTTCAAACATTTACCCCTGAGCTACACGGCCGATGGTCAAAAAAATTTCCATCGCATTTGAATAGGTTTTCTCGTGGGAAATTAACGATCTCCCAAAGAGTGAAACCCACACCCGAGACCATCAAGAGTGCCTGGAGCCTCTGAACAGTCGAAGCTTGATACTCTAGAGAGACAGAGGACCATTCCGAATAAGATTAAGCAACCGATAGGATAATCGGAGGACAGCATGAGTCAGACCACATCNTGTTATCTGTTTTCAACTTCTCCTGTTTTTATCAATTGGTTTTCGGCCGCGGTTTTACGTATTTGAGAGCACTCAATACGTAGTTTTACAATCAGAACCACCCATTTCGCGTCCGGTTTCAAGTACAAAGATCACCGTAGCCCCGTCTACACTCTTCATATGTCTCATGCATGCTCACGTCACGTTTTATGAAATTTGAAACGGTTATCTAGTAAGCTTGATACTCTAGAGAGACAGAGGACCATTCCGAATAAGATTAAGCAACCGATAGGATAATCGGAGGACAGCATGAGTCAGACCACATCAAGGTCAGGGAAAGCATTCACGAGAAAAGCCGGAGATAACCGATGTTGGAGGGAGAGCGAAGAAATGGAACCATTCGTGGCGAAAGAAAAGTGTATGTCTGGTGATCGATAATACGCACGGGTCCTACCCCAACTCACTATTTCAAACGACTCTAAAAAAAGACGTGTCTGAAGTAGTTGAGTGGTCTCAACGAAGGAACCTCAGCACGAACCCCCAAAATGTAATGACGTATTTTTCATTTTTTTTGAAAGGTCAAAAGTATGATGAATTATCAAACGCCAGCCCACCTTTATACATCTTCAGTGACCAAGTGGAACGACAACCATCTGTCAAATACCCGGTCGTTATTTTCAATCGTAATCACGCCTGGTCTGACCACGTTAATGAAGTTTTTCTGACGTTTTGTTTTACGTCTAAACCATCTCATAAGGCGTTTGCTTTTGCGTGCGTTTCGCCTCACTGGCTTTATGGGTCCCCCGTTATCTTTCCTTGGTCTTTCGAACAAGGACCTCAAACCCATTTCTCGATCCCTCAAATTCTGTTTGTATTCTCAAACCACGGGAACATCTGGTACAGTACGTGGTGACACATCAAATCAGATCCTGTAAAATATTCTCAAACAAGATTTTATTTGATATTTTCCATTATCTTTATTCTGCCCTTAGTCAGTGCCTTTCTCACTCATCCACCCGTTCCACTCACAAGCTTATAGAGACACACACTGAAGCTTAAAGGCGGTCTATTGTCCCTCATCTCTCCAGATTTCTAACAAACCATGAACTCGTTGCAGCAAATCTGCGCCAAACGCTAAACTAAATTCATCATTGACACCCGGGTATGCCATTGGTTTTTGATGTTGCTGTCCTTTGTCACGTCCTTTATTTATTGAAGTTTAGTTTTGTTTTTGTTTTTCCACTTTTTTGGACACACTATGGTTATATGGTTGCTAAATATTCACCTCTTGAAGTGTATAAAGCCATTCCTTGACTTGACTTTGGTTCGGACAATGACAACTGACAGAGAGGTGACGAAACAGGTTTGTGGGTGAAAACGTGTGGAGGGTGGGAAACAGGTTCAACAGGAAATTTCTTGAAATTTAGTCCTTTCCCGGAAGATTACCTAATCAATAGAATGTCGAGTCCCGTTAGAATGTGGTATGAGTACGGAATGACTTTATGGTGTGAAGCAGTACATCCATACAATAAATCTGCCGATGTGCGTTTACTCATGCAGATAGTAGAAGCAAAGTCAAAGTTTTATAATGGGAATAGCTTACAAGCTGGTGCTTCTATTGTCCTATAGGATACTTACACAGATGAATCGTTACACATCGAAAAAGGAGTGGCATAGAGATCCGGGTAGGAGATAGAGAATGTAAGCTACAGTGAATTTCCGTTTGCCTTTAGTGT
>UZAN01058282.1:0-12167 GCA_900618425.1 Echinostoma caproni
CCATTGCTGGGTGGATGCCGTCTGCCCCTGATGCCTTGTTGGTAGTTATCGCTCCAAGGAACTTTTCAACCTCTGTTTGTGTATTGTGCGATTGATTAACGCGCAAAATGATGAAGATAATTCATAAACTGAATCGATATAAGTAAACTAGTGAACGGTTACAAGCTGTAGCTAATTTTGGAATTTTTTGAGTGATATTATGGCAGACAGCTTGGATTAACCCATTCGATTGTCAACAATTAGAAATAATTAGTTGCGGAGTTTGACAATATCTGAGTTTTAGGTGACTGAAATGATAAAGGATCACTTTTTCCAAAGTCACATTGAGCTTCAGATGACTACCTCAGACGTTTATCTAATTTAACACTTATCTAATTAGGCGACGCAACCTTGGACATGAAACTGCAACTATAAGGATAGAATAACTTGGAAGCGGAATTCAAGAAAGGTATGCAACGGCTATGGATTCTGACCAATCAACTGAGGTGCTGGTGTTGTGTGGTAGCCTTTTGATTGGCGCTTCCCACGTCCTGAAAATTGTACCTATGTATATTCATTAAAAGGAAGACAAAGGGTGGATTATCCTTATTGATTTGAGCTGACTATCTTTCAGACTTCACCTTTACGCACAATCCTCAGTTCATCGATGCAAAATAACACTCGGAAGCACTATCACCGAAGACTACACCTGAATAAACATGAATGGGCAATTTGGTTCAGTCATGGTATGAGCTGGTGGTTACAGTGGTAACGAACACGCTTTCCATGCGATGGGTCCGGAGTTCAAATCCCGCACGGGACGACGGATATACACTACTGATGAGCTCTAATAAGAGCGAAACTCGAGTCTAGTGCTTTCGAGCGTATGGTTGCATCGATGTACCGTGGATTGTGCCTGATGACGAAGTCCAAAGGATAGTCAGCTCAAATCAATCAAAATCAATTATCCCACACTACTACTCATAAATAACTGTGAGTCAAATGCGGAATGTATTATCCTTGTTCTGGTTGAATGACCCAGAATAAAGCAGGAGTCTGTCGACTCCTTGAAACCTCGCTTTTGGTCTAAGGCTGTTAGCTGTTTCTTCGCAGCCATAAACGTCCCTCCGGGAGGGGGTCTGGAGAAATCCTTTTCTCACTAACCATCTACTCGGTTAGGAGAACTCCTCAGATGCTCTCTAAAGTAACGGTGAGTTAAATCCTAACTCTCAGCAAGGTCAGTGCGTGAGGTTCATCCTTCAGCAAATCGTCATCATTGAACGCTTCCAAACTCGCAATGCTTATGTATTGGGTTTGATGGACGAGTACTGCTAGGGTGTCCAGCCACTGAGCAGGAGAACAATTAGGGTTCTCGTCCAAAGCCTTTAGTTCTGACAAGAACCTAGCCGCAAGGCAGCAGGTGAAGCAAAGTGGAGGCCCATTTACTTGGATTAGTTATTCCTGCACTATATATTACCGACCGAAACGCAAATTGTAGTCGAACCCCCAAAACTGGAAGACCAGGAGACTGGACTTCGTTCGACCTCTACCCTTCGACTTTCCAGGCATTATTTGATGTCCGGCTTGACAGAAGCCATCCTGTTGGGTCAGGAAGGTGCACAAGGCATCACGCCACGTCACGGTTGACCTAGGGGCGTTGGCTAAAAACCCTGATTCAAAACCGACCAAAAAGAGGCGTAAGAACCACATGCACACTTTCCTGGTCGCGGTATCGAAGTGTATTGGGCACCCTGGAAATTTGACCCCGTCCAAAGGGCCTATCCAGTAAACTGGACACCGGTCTCCAATGGACTTCGGACTCCGTTCTGTTGTCTTACAGGTTTGGCTTTCTAGCCAAAGGCTTTGGGTGGGGACCCAACAGCCATTCGCGTTCCTCGAGCAGGGCAACCGGAACGTAACATGCCCACACAACCCATGAATACATTCTTCAACTTTCTTTCTGTTCATATGTTGTGGCACATTTGTCATTTCTCTGTAACTGGTCACGTTTTGAATAAATAATATGTATATATAACATTACTCTTTACAGGCAAACAATAACCATGCGTGGACGAAAAAATATGAATCCAAAGCGGGGAAAATGAAACAGTCAACCTTGGAGAGTGACAATTTTTCTGTTTGTTTGGGGTTTTGTTTTTGTTTATTTTTGAGAAAACAAACAGGAGAGGATGCAATGGCGCCACTGACTTCGGTTTGATGTTATATCCTGTAGTGTCTCCAACCAAAGACAATCTAAATCTTTGGGGCCCCTGCCGGGGAGCCGAGAAACCCCAACGGAAGCCAGATCCGAGCAAAATCTCTTTAACCCTCTGTGCAACATCATAGCCTGCCCATCTCGCTGTATCTTCCAGCCTGGACTGATGTTGCGAATAGCGCAGGGTGAGGCAGACTCTGTTCAGGCATTCATAAGATGTGCCCTAGCCACCTAAGACGATGGTGTGAATTTATTTTGCTCATAGGAAGACTATCTAGTCCTAGCACCCGTCGTGTGACTTCATTGTTATTCACGCGATTCTCCCATCATATGCGGGCGATTCTGCGCAGACAACGGTTGTCGAAGACTGATAGCCGCGGGACGTGATCTGCTCGGAGAGGCCCGGTCTTGCAGCAATAGAACAACACCGTGCGTAGCGTTGCGCAATACACACCCTTTCAGTTAAAGGATATGTAGCACCGGCGCCAGAAATGCCGCAGATTAGTAAACGCTAATGTAGCTTTGATCACGCGTTGAGAGACCTCTTCACCCATACCTCCGCCATCCATTGTGCCACTCCCAAGGTAAATAAAGCTTTCGACTACTTCTAGAGTGTCATTATCCAAAGAAAGTGCAGAAACCGGTTCCTGCCAATCTTGAAATAACACTTTGCACTTTGAAGGTGCAAAGGACATACCAAAACGAGGAACCTTAATTGCCAAACGGTTCAAAGACTCTTGAGTAGTTGGCGCGCTGTCATCCAGTAAAGTAATATCATCGGCATACTACGACTCTGTCCCCAGGAAGAAGCTCGACACCAGCGTTCATTACGTTATGTAACGCGTTTTGTAGAACATCTATGGCAAAGTTGAAGAGAAACGGAGAGATAGGGCAACTGTATCGCACCTCACTGGTGACAGGAAATGAGGGTGAAAGTTCACCATAGGCCATAACCTTCCCCAAAGCCTGGTGATGGAGCGCTTTTAGGAGTGAAAGCAAACTAAAGATGCTATAGATTTCTGAGTTCCGTTCTCTAAAGTTTGGAACACTGAGCAGGTCTCCTCCTCGTCGGGGGAATCGATTGCAATCCCCATCTTTGGAAAGGGCCCACGCAGTCTGCGCTAATAGTAGGGGTATAAGTCACATCGCGATAGCATCAAAGCTGTTAGCATCCGTTATACTTCGTAGATTGTACAAGACGCGTGAGAGGCATGCACGAAAAGAACATGTTGGGTTTCTCGCGGTCGTGGATGCATCGATAAAATCTTCCCCCTACGACAGCTGCTAGAGCACCGGTAGGCTTACCACAGACCAACGATCATTGTGTTCTTAGACATCCGCGAGGCCTTCGACTGTCGATAAGATCGTACTATGGAACTGTTTGTTGAGGAATGGAGTACCTGGGAAGTATGTAAGGTCAGACCTTAGATTGGTTTAGGGTCTATGGTCAGCTTTGGCCACCCTTTACCGTCTCCACTGGAGTGCGATAAGGTTGCCCTATATCCCCATGCCCGTTCAGCTCTGCCACAGCACACTTTTTCCGGTCTAGCAAACGGTGAAGACAAACTCCTCCCAGAGAACAGAGATCTTGACTTATAATATGCCGTTGGCATCACCTTGTTGAGTGACAATGCACAGGTGGTGGTGGAGCAGTGAGTAAGTCACTGTCACTGGCGTGCTTTGGACCCGAGGGTCCGCAGTTCGATCCCCGCCACCGCCACCCAACTTTGGTGGTAGGCAGCTCTGCTGTCGTCCGGTTCAATACCAGGCCTAACCTACCGGGGCATTATGTGGTTTACCACTCCAAGTCCCTGGGCTTAGATTGTCGGTTTCCACCACTGAATGGCAGGTCCGCGTGACTATGGGGTCTTCCCCGTCTGCTGTTCATAACACTTAGGTGTGTAATAAAAAAACAGTCTAATATGCCATAAAACTACATGGCGATTGAGATATCCATAGATGGTATGTAATTTGCACTATCCAAGTATAAACTGTTTGTACAAAACTGGCAGGAGACTGTGCATGCACTCACCCTTTTCGGTGATCAGATAGAAGTAGTCGACAGCCTCAAGTACCCTGGGTGCTTAATCAAAAATGAAGGTGGTGTTTGGAAAAAAACATATCATGAATCCGTTCAGTTCAGTTCTAACAACCATTAACCATGCACTTTAGTGTGCCGGTTTTGGCTACACATTTGAAAAAAACAGCAGAATGTTGAGAGCAGATTTAAACAAAAGGTAGCACATTTTCATCGACTGAAGTTTCAAAAATAATGAGTAGATGCATGAACGCCACTGTTTGCGACACCCTACCACATAGCCCAGTGTCTCTAACCACCGGTGAAGATGATCTCCGGGTCCCCATCCAGGGAGCCTGACGGGACCTATGTGAGCCAGTCGCCTGGTCAGGGTTTTCTTACCCTCATGCTAGGTCTTAGCTTGACGACCCTTGATTTTTTCCAACCGCTACCTGCCGCGCCAAGCATTGCTCGCCGTAGCAACCTATCTGGTGACATGCGTAGCACATGTTCCAACCAGCGTAATCTATGGAGATCGACTACCTGTTCCAGTGGACGACCGCGATTACTTAAAAGTCTAAGCCTGACCTCAACATTGCTCGTCGGGTTTCCCCACCAGACTCGTACAATGCTACGTAGACAGCGGTGTTGAAACACCGACAGTCTATTTTTATTCTGTTCCCGTAATGGCCAAGTCTCTGCACCGTAAAGCAGAGCTGGTCGAACTGCTGCAGCATATACTCAACCCTTCACAGACAACCGGATGTCGTGACGGCGCTACAGATGTCTGAAGTTGGCAAATGCCAACCAAGCTTTCTGCATGTGCTCTGACACTTAATCTGTGATGCGTCCGCCGATCGAAATAAAACGGCCCAGATAGCAAAATATGTCTACTTTCTCTACAACTTCCTCGGTCAGGGTAAGGCTGGGGACTGGGCCAACCCACCTTCCCCGAGGTTCGGTGATAGAGCGCCTTTTGGAGTGAGACATACTTCTCGGATACTCCGTATCTTCGCAAACAGTTCCACAGTGCGGGACGACCGATAGAACCGGAAGCTGCTCTAATGTCTAAAAACCTGATTTGCAGTCTCTATACGTGGCGGTGTTTTAGTAGCTGACGGAGGGTGAATATTTGTTCTATGCAGCCACGGCATGCACAAAACCTGGCCTGCTTCTCGCGGATTTACTTCTCACGGAATGGGCATAACCTGCGTAATTAAACGGACGCTATTGGAATCAGACTTATGCCTCTGTGGTTGGAAAAGGCGTTGCGACAGCTCTTCTTGTAGATGGGTGTGACAATCGATTCTCCCAGGTCTTCGAGAATAATCTAACAAGTTCGAGAGCTTCTCCATCCTATTTAAGGAGGACAGGTGGCATCCCGTCTGATCCAGGTGACTTGTGGCGTTTCAGGCCTTGGGGTTCCTTTTGGGTGTCCGCTTCCGTGGGTGAACCCGTGGATAGTGACCAGAGTGCACTCTCAAGAGAACTGCTTACGGCAGCCAGGCCCAGGGGGCTGGTTGAACTGCGATGTGAATTACTCTGCCCAGCGTTCCAAACGTCGGTGAAGGCTGTTTATTAGCGTCCCGTCTGCTCCGCAGGTTGTTTCATTAACGGATTGTCTTATGGGGCCTGTAGCACGAATGAGCTGGAATATTTTTCGGGTGTTTCCACACCTAGCGGCTGATTCCATCTCCTTTGCACGTAGCGTCCACCAAGCCTCTCGGTCGTATCTCAAACTCTTTGTGACTNCAGGTGGCATACCGTCTGATCCAGGTGATTTGTGACGTTTCAGGCCTTGGGGTTTCTTTTGGGTGTCCGCTTCTGTGGGTGAACCCGTGGATAGTGACCAGGGTGCACTCTAAAGAGAACTGCTTGCAGCAGCCAGTCCCAGGAGGCTGGTTGAACTGCGATGTGAATTACTCTGCCTAGCGTTCCAAGCGTCGGTGAAGGCTGTTTATTAGAGTCCCGTCTGCTTCGCACGTTGTTTCATTAACGGATTGTCTTATGGGGCCTGTAGCACGAATGAGCTGAAATATTTTCCGGGTGTTTCCACACCTAGCGGCTGATTTCATCTCCTTTGCACGTAGCGTCCACCAAGCCTCTCGGTCGTATCTCAAACTCTTTGTGACTTCATGCTTCAGGGAGAGATGCTGTTCATTGTACTAGCGGTCCCTATTTTCAAAAAGGGATCACGCGACGACTACGCTAACCACCGTGGGATTAGTTTAGTTCCGATAATCACAAAAGTGCTGACTTTTGTGATACTTCGCCACCTGACACCCTTAAGGGAGAGGAATATCCGCGAACAACAAGCCGGATTCCGACAAGGTCGCGGATGCATCGGTCAAGTCTTCACTCTGCGTCAAGTCCTCGAACTGCGTCACACACATCGTCGGTCAACAATCGCAGTGTTCCTTGACCTAAAAGGAGCCTTCGATTCAGTTCACCGTGAAGCTCTGATGGGATCGCTGCTTCGCAAAGGCATGCTTTGGAAGTACGTAAACCTATTGCACGTGGAAGATATTCGTCGTCTTGAATTATTCGACTGAAGATGTTTACGTAGTTTGACTCGGGTTGGATGGAGCGAGCTTGTAAGCAACTCTGAGGTGAGGCGTCGCGTATTTGGTTATGATTCGATGGAGAATTCTTTGTCCCATCGAATTCAGACGGCTTCACTGGTTAGGTTGCGCATGCCCAGCCATCGTCTGATGCAACGCGTCTTATTCGCAGTTGCGGCTCCAGGTTGGAAGAAACCGCGTGGAGGTCAACAGATGACGTAGGAGCGATTTATGAAGAAATGCACAGAGGGATAAGTTAGAATCGGTGTCTCTCGTTTACCAGGTTGGGGTCCAAAAGACTCTGCAACTGACCTATTGGAGATACTGAAGAATATGGCAACTAACCAACAATAGTGTTGTCCTTGTTGTCATATCTTTTCAGGTCAGAATGCTAGAAAAGGTATTTATGAACACTTAGATTGTGCTGTGTGTTGACTATAGCGGGTCACTCTCTTTGCCTCCCTCCAATTAGGCTACGTCCCTCTCCATCTTGTGTTTTATAACTTGATTTTTGTACATTATGAGCTTGGCAGCGATCAGTGAATTTTGCTTCACTGTATCTCGCTGTACGACGATGATGAAAATCCGATCGGGGAACAAAAGGAATCCCTGGGAATCTTGGTGCGAGGCGGCAATGGACTAATCCTGCCGTAGCAGATATATATATGACAAATCGAGTGAAGGTACAAGGAACTAAAGGAACACGCAGTAGCGTTTTTTGTGTATTTTATCAGACACTTCCTCAAATTCTTTCGTTTGCCGCTATTTATGGGATACGAAATTTCGACAGCTAGACTATAGTAGATTAATACTATGGAATTTTGATCTGAGCCCTATCTCTCTGTGTCTCCGACCAGCAACAACTCTCGTCTCCTCGGTTCCATCGTTTGTTAAAATGGGCAAAGCGATCTGTGCGTCATCCTCTACGGTCAGGCTGAAAACGAATGAGGATATAAGGCCGTATTGAGGTACTGTACTGGATACAAAAAATGGTGGCAAAAACAGGTCAGATGCCACGGCACGAAGTGAAGTGAGACTGCAGCTCTTTGATGATCGATGCATTCTTCGTGGGTACTCTAAATGACATCCGAATGCCGCCAAATGGTCAACGAATCGATCTGCGAAGATAGTTCAATACTGACATCTGCGTGGATGAAACGGATCGATTTTTTGATAGAATAAGTCTACAAAACGTGTATGCGTGCTTGATAGAGAACATCGGCCAACCAAACAATCAGTCATAGAGGACGTAGGCATGAATGGAGAGGACCTATCCAGTGTTCCGAAAAAGTCAGGTTTTATTTCACCTGGGTAAAGACGAACGGGGCTCGGGGCTTTGTGACACCCTATGGCATGCAGCTCTTCGTCTATTTCCTCATCGGAAGTAGGTCGGTCGAGACAAACCATGGACGGTGACCCGAAGTAGCTGACGCTGGTGGTTAGCGAAAAGTTTTCTCCCCAGCATGCGAGAGGTAGCAGTTATTGGTGAATAGGAAAGTTATCAACTTCATTTGGCTCACACTTGGTGCTTCCCTGCCGGTGACTGTGATGAGATGGAACAGATTTCGGGAATCTTTCACGATGATAGCACGTTTCATCTCTGACGCTTATTGAGGTAACCAGACTTTGCTGACTCGGAGTAGGTTTCTGTTAAATCCACGTCTCATGTTTCATTATGCTCACTGTAAGTAAAATCTGACATTACTTCATTTAAGGTTTTGTAGGTGCAAGCTTACTATGTATAGCACGACCAGTGTGTAGTTATGTTTTGCGCTGTACGATTATCCAGTTAAGTGAGAACCATCGAAGAGAGTTCGGTTCGATGGGGCTGTGAGTTGGCCTGTTCAACTGTATCTAGGCGAGCCGAAATAGCGGCAGTTGAGTGGCAATGGCGCTTGGCTGATTGGCTGTTTCGAATAGGGTGGAACAATTAAGGGAGGTTTCCTGAGAAGAGAACGCCATAGCGTTGTCAGCTACTTCGGCCGCAACGTTTAGGGGCCAACCAACGCATGGTGCCAGAATCATGCACACAGCCTTATGAAGCTTCTGAATCCAAAGTTCACGAAGATAGTTTTCGTCGACCTTAAAAGGAGCGAGCTCTTGCTGCATGTTGCGTAAGCGTTGGGAAGGCTTAAGAGAACCTACGGTCATCCCCTGGATTACGTTCCTGATTTTCTCTTGGGTAGACAAGGTGGTACGTGTTAAGACAGCGTCTCCCAGAAACTCGTAGGGACGCTCCTCTTGGACGGGATTGATGACGTAAAACACAAGTTTTGCAACATCTAAGGGTAGAGCTTGCAATATGTGGTAGAATTTTGAATCAAACTGAGTGAATCCTCGAGTCGGGGAATGAGATTCGACCACGGAAAACCACATGGAAGGATTTTTATGCTAAGAGGGCGGACAAGTGGAATTGACCACGTTTAGAACTATCGGGTGTTGCTTTATAAGGGTTATTCTTTATTCGGTCATGATTTGAAATATAGCTGAATAAACACAGTCGAAAATAGAACCGTAACAGTTATTCTGTGAAAATACCCAAATCGAGGCCACCGAAAAAATATTTTCTAAAAGCAAATTAATTACACGCAAGAAATATGTGTAAATGGAGAAAAATAAAACACGTGTGGTTATTGAAAACGAAAATTCGTAAAAATGTACCAATAACCAGGGAAATGGAATGGGCTCACCAGTTTAGAGACAGGCGGATGCAGTTACGCGACCTGCGACAACGATCCGATCTGTAATTCTCCCGTATTTCTCTCCCATCCGGTATGGATCAAGAAGTACAGCCGGTTAGTCGAGGGAAAGTATATTGTTCCCTAAAAGCACCGGAGCTTTAGCCTGACTATGCTCGAGAGTGTCTTAAAGCGAAAACTGCTTAGCGAGAGGTGTAACACTGAACTCACGCACCGTTAAATGTGAAAGTTACTTCACCGGAGATGGCAGTGACTTAAACAAAGATACAAGACCTAGCTAAAGAAGCGGTCCCAGGATATAGAAGATCCTGGCGGAATCTGAGCAACAAAGGAGAAGGATGCACGAACGAATTCGCAAAGCAACCAATGCTTGCAACAATACAAAAGCATACATGCGGAAAAGCCAGATAAAGATGGTGACAGCTCTCGAGATAATTAAACTGTCGTTCTCAAGCCACGGCATCTATTTTATCGCTTTAACGAGTGTTAGCGATGATTTTTGGACATTACTCCAAACATAGTCTTACGAAGGAGACGTAGGAAAGCAGCTTAGATTCATGCAGTATAAGAGAAATATTTATGAAGGCATTTTTCTTTTAACTGACCTGAACGACCTTGAGCGCTCGGTTCAAATTTTTGACGTGGTAATTTCTGGTCTCGTAATCACAAACTACTGTGAGCGAAAGCCGCTGAAACCGCTGCCAATTGTGTAAAAGTCCGTGAACCCGCTTAGCGAAGATATTCGGTAAGTCCTCGGGTGCTAAATTTTGAAATTAGTGATTTCATTGCGTACGACGTTTTGCATAGAAAAAAGAACTGCACGTTGCAAGCTACCGCCAGGGCCAAATCAGGTTGTTGTGGAGCCCATAAGTGTCAGAAAATGGTCTTTAACGGTATTCAATGTGATTTCTGTGGTTACTGGTACCACCAAGGGTGTGCCCGCATAGAACGTAACGCCTACGAAGCTTACGTGGGAAACGACGCCTTACAGTGGCTCTGCTATATATGCTTAGCACTGGCGGAGGGGGCAGGTCGATAACCCAATCTAAAGGTAGGCAGCACCGGAGTGAAAACCTAGAGCTCAATGGATTCGCAGTTGGATCTGATAAAAATTGTAAAAGAACCAGAAGGGAAAGTTACCATACCAGAGAGGGAGCTGTCACTTCTCAAGAAAGAGAACGACATTGCCATGGGCAGAAACAGAAACATCCTCATTTATAACAATGAGGAGCCGGTAATTCGGAATGCAAAAGCCCGGGCAGACATAGAACATAGGAAAGTCCGGGACCTCTTGAGACTCGCGGGGTTACGCCCACATGCACTTATTTAGAGGGTGCAGAGGGTCGGCCGCTGGATCAACCCTGCAGGCAACCTGCACCAGGAAATCCCGCGGTCCGGGACCAATTGCTTAGTGCCTGTGAGAAAATTCAGTGAGTCACTGTTGGGAGGTATCAGAACACAACTGATACCCGAAAGCAGGGTACATGGCAGACCCCAGAGCAGGGCCATGCACCCGCGATAATGAAAAGCAAGGCGACCGGAAAAGCTGTAGTGTCTTACTTTTCTATCCACTTTATCTGACCTGATTGTACAGCTTATTTTAATATGCTCAGTACCTAATACACAATACAAAATTCTGTTCGTAAATACGCACGTGTTCTACGAGTGTTGCTGAGGAATTAAGCAAGCATTATCAGTTATCGTCAAGCGGTCCGTTAACTGTCGCAGTCACTCATTTCAGCTCCTCTATACCTCGTCGACCGGAACCACACATCACAAGAACAGGATCCGTCGACCAGCGGACAATCCTTCTGTGAGTCCGTTCCTTGTACCGTTTATTTCATTATTATTCTTATATGTAGTACCTTTTCCACTACAAGGCTATCATCAAGGTAGCTGCCGTAAAGGCCTCTCCGGAACCGTGTCCTCCTAAGAAACCGGAACACAAATGCTATCCAATCTACGCAGCGGTGGTTTCCTCGGCTCCCTTGAGGTCTAAATTGTTGGTACCGGCAGAACCAAAACCGATAAAGAAGCTCGGAACCAAGGGTGACCCCGCAAGCACCCAAGGGCTGGGGCGCAACCAATGGTGCAGAGGGCAAAGCCCCCGATAGTTAAGTTTAGTAAGAACCAAACCTAATTACGGATTGTGCCACTGAAGACAGTAATGGCTGTGGGGCGATCGCTTAGCGCCACACCTAAAGCGAAAACCCATACGCAGGTAGTGCCTAGGGTGCAACCGAAGCAGGAAAAACTACTGACTCTCCCAACTAAAACCGTGGACCTGACGCTGACGCCAATTGCGACCACCAGGTCCACCCAGACCCCAGAGTTTAGAAAGGCCAAAGTAGGGGCCCAGGGACAAAGCCCGGAGCTAGAGACGTATGACAGATGTTCAGGGGCCACCGAAACTGGAGATGTGGGCGGCTCGTTAATCGGTGACACTGTTTTCGAAATGGCGTCAAGCCCCACCAGGGTAAGGTCCCCCGAAACGAAGGGCAACTGCTCCATGCAGGATGTAGACCAAATTGTTACGTCGAAAAACGAAGTTAGCCCCCGCGTGTTACTCTCGAGGGTCATGATAACTTGAGTGATAAATACCCACAAGCCCCGATTTTCCAGCCACACAACCTAAAACTGTGGTACACGAATGTGTGCAGCGTTGGGAACAAATGGGGTGAGCTAGCGATTAGGAA
>UZAN01058288.1:0-12163 GCA_900618425.1 Echinostoma caproni
TGAGCTGATGAATGATCCACCACCGAGTAATTTTTACAACAACATAGAAAACTTCCTACCTGGTAAGCATCAATCATTTTCCTTATTTTTGCTTACATCCATATTGTATGTGCTGGTTTGTTTCACTGCATCGAAAAAGTCGGATTTCAATTGTCCATTTTTCAGATTTCGTTCTGATTATAGCTCACCAGTAGTACATAGCCACCGTACTCGCACATGGACGTCGTGTGTATTACCACAGTGTCAGTAGTTATCGATTAAGGTTTTTTCAGAATTAGCCTTTACTGACAGTCATTCCGGGAGTTTGATCCGATAGCAACGAGGGGCGACAGTAGGCTATCCGCTAATTTTACTCAGAAAGCTCTCATAAAACCAAGTCTTCCATGAAGAAAACACCGTAGCGAACAAAGCTTGTTTTCGATAACTTACTCATAGGGCTAATACGGTTGTATATAGGGTTCAAAATTGTCTAATTAGTGTAATCGTCAGATGCGATGAATATAATTGGTTGGTTGTGATCTTGTGATGTGTGGTTTGGAAATTGTATCCTCGAATATTCAATAAAAGGAAGTAAAAAAGTCAAACAGTCGAAAGTCAAATGAGAGGGCAGTATTTTTATTGTTGTTGTTGTTGTTGTTTTGTGGTTCAGAAATGCTCAGTCGGTAGACAGAGTGAGCCGTTCCCATTCCGGTCTGCACCCCTGGGTCATGACAAATTTCACGGTCGTTTCGGTCGGCTGCATCAGGTTGGGGCCAGGGTAAGCGAAGTGACTGAACGAATTGTGTTTCCAGAACAAAGGGATGGATTGAATAGGCGTCATCGTTTGCTTGATGTCCCGTGTCTGCCAGGTATTCTACGACTGCACTTGTAATCGTCTTCCATGAAGGTGTTCAGGTGTATATCCTCATTCTTCGTTCAACCCATTAACGAATTTCGTGTGAAACTGTCTGCAGTGACATTTATCCTATGAATTACAGTTCTGACGAAATAGTTGAAGTAAGTAGTCCACCGCACAGCTCGTCCCCTGGTCAAAATTATGATAGTGATCCGCGAAGATGACAAAACGACACAATTTCGATGAATTCGAGCGAGGATTGTTCTACGTCAAAATTTCGAAATTGTTGCTACCACTAGTTCCTTCCATTCAGACTAGCTCCTGATTTTACATTTTGTTTGTTTAAACCATCTTTTAGAATACGTTGGTCGTAATCAGTTACTACCCACTTATGACTACTTGGTCAATCGAATTCGTAAATTCGACACGAGCACGTTGATTTTCTACGAACCGCTGGCTTTCGGAGTGTTCTTCCCGGACAGCAAACTGGACACAGGGACCGGATTCGATCGGGTCCCCGGTTTGCTGACAGATCCGAATGCTGCCCAGAAGAGTGTTCTATCTTATCATGGTTTCTGTTGGATTTTACAATCAACAACGGACAGTGAGAGTATGACTTGGTGGAGTAAGATCGCCTGTGATTACGTAAGTGAACAGCGTTTGAGTACTGACTACTGCGGAGATTCTTCATGCCTATTGTCATCATCCAGTCAACTGGTGCATACCAAGGAGGGGGTATCAAGTGTCCGATGAAAGTGTCAAATCAACCCCGTTCAGGACGACGGTGGTGTAAAGCAAGCTGTTGCGAACCCTCCCCAGTGGTCCTCAGAGAGTAGTATCTGGATTCATAGATAATTGTCTTATTTTGATCATCAGTGGGTGATTCACGGAGAAGAAGAGAACAGAATGAAAGGGTGATAGTATTGTACGAAAAGTTTCATTCTTTAGTGGAATAGTGTCAATGCATGGTATAATTCCTTTCTACTGTGCATATGTGCAACCTATCTGTGTAGAATTTATGTGTGTAACTAATCGGCATTTGAATTTCATTTTCATACTTGATTACCAGTTCATCCAGTCAAAAATGTACTCAGAAAACACCAAAATAGAGTGTCTGCTCTCATGACAGCTCTTCAGTAAAGTACACTAATCGGTCCATCCAGGTTTGGAACTCCAGGTCAATCTATTGCATTTCACGATGAAATGCTTCTCGGGGAATCTTTTTCAGTCATTCATATACTACTTATTATATGTACATATACCAACACATAAAAAATAAGATTTTCAGCAGTGATTTTCTTAAGCTGTTTTGTACAAACTGGAAATGACAAAAATTCACATAATAAATAATGTATCCGTTTTGTTTATTGTTCGTTCAATATTTGATCTTGAGAAATTAGACCATCGTGTCATTTGCTTTTTCAACGATTTGCGGCAGATCCTGACACCACTGGTGTTCAAAAATACTCAAAACTCAATCCAGAGAACTGGAGGCGGCAGATTCCTCACCAGTTTTAGTCAGTGTGATCAAGACGGACAGTGGAACTCCTTGAACAGAACCGAATGCGATACCGTGTTGAACAAGGCGGACGAGCAATTCCAGTCGTGGACCTATTGGGGAGGGAACCTTTTGGACAGCTCAGGCAATCCAATCGCGAACCAGGTAATTTTTCTCCGGAGACAGTGCACAGTTTGTTGGTCTTTGAGCGTTGTTCGGGAACCATGAAAAAATCCAGATCAAATACAACATGAAAACGTGGAGCCATTCAGTTGGTTGGGGAAAATTAACTACTCTGGTTTTACTTCAGTTTTGATTTTAGTAATTTGTGAAGTCTTCCATTGTTGATAACCGCACCATTCCCAAAAAGATACGAGTGATAGAATCTGTCATCATTTGCTATGGTTTCAAGTGGATACTATAATTAAAATACTATCGTTTTTATCATGAAAATTTGTTTGATTTTCCTTCTTACTATTTTAAAAATGATTTTGAACTGTAACATTATTGTCAAACTACATGTAAACATTGGTTACCAAGCGATATCAGACTGATTAGATCCATCAGTTCCTTCCAATATCTTTGATGTTGGCCATTTATTTTTTCTTGATCTGAGCTGTTCATCATACATCGGAGTGAATACCGGGTCGTTGGCAGTCGGCATTCATTTATGATGTAAATAGACAGACAGACTGGATGTAATCAAGAATCTGCCAAAGCATCTTGGTTCACTTAGCATAAACTCCGGAAGCATTATGGATCCAAGGTTTATCTCACTAGTAGTAAATATGCAACAGTGCACCCAGTTTTGGGGTTCAGAACTATTGACATCCAGCGTGTGTGTATTACTAAGTTGTCGACCAGATTACACAGATATTGAACAAAATTATTGGGTAAGCTTATATTCATGTCGTCTTCAAAGAGTTAACTAGTTATTTTGTATCGAAAGACATCTAAGAAATACAATATATCTATCTGGTAACTCAAAATGAGCAAATGAGCCCCATCAAGCCGTCTGGGTCAGGTTAAACTCACAATTAACTCACAGTGAACTGTGAGTGTCGATGACGATGCCATGAGATATTTAGTCAATGTCTTGTGTAAGTGGATAAATACACGACACAATCCGAGGATCTCAGCGTCGAAAATTTGACCCTGCAACGAGGAATCAGCCTGATTGATTACACAAACAGAGAGAGAGAACAAAGGACGTGGTTATAACTTGTGGGTTGGAGTCAAGAAATTTCGTCGACTGCCGGAAGAATATATGGAACAAAAAATGTAATCACATTTTATGTAAGAAGTATTTTATCTTGAGAACGATGAAGCAGTTAGTGGTTTCTCATCGCATGTTTAACAATAGAAGGAGAGGTCACGGAGCACAACAATGGACTCTGCATTGTGGCAGTAAAAGCTGCGTACAAACTGTTGAACTCTGCTTGTTTACCGACCCAGAGTCTTTCATGGAACCGTGAACTTTCCATTTCGGTTTCTTTGCTTTGTTCTGTTCACCCGATTTGCCTTCTACCCGTGTCGTTCTCGGACTAGAGAATCTCTGAACTCGGTGTTCAACTTGTGAATGTATACCAGTTTTACTATCTTGACATAACAGTGGTTTAATCGTCATTATTCACGTTAAAATCATGAATCGGCTATCAAGGCTAAGCACATTAAAAACACATTAAATTGAATGTAGATAAAAATCACTACAGCGAACCAGTAGCTACATTGTTTGTATCACATGTACAATCCGTTTTGCCACTTATTTCAAAAACTCCACGTTGTTTCATTCACCCCCAGATCAAGTTCTTGGTACGTCCGTACCCAATGGCCACCAGAGGTTCACCAATCAACCTCAGTTTCAATCCCGAGACTGGCGAATTTCGCTATGAATTCAGTTTGAACACATCTGGCCTGTGGGCGAATGATTCAGTGGCTGTGATATTTTTGCCTCTGAAAGAGCACTACGCGGCTGGCGCCTTTGTTAGAATCAGTCCGCAGTTGATCAAATTTGTGCTGGAACGGAATCGGTTGAGATTGTGGACTAGCCTCGGTGGCTTGATCGGACAAGTCAATGTTACCGTGACCATTACACGTGGCTGTCCACCGACAAATCAAAGCACCACTCTATCTCCTTTATCTTCCACTGCGTCTTCACCGTCTTCCACTCTGTCTCCTTCGTTTTCCACTCCAACTTCCACTTCTTCTCCCAACCCATGCAAGTAGACAGTACAAACTGTTTAAGTGAATAAACATTGACAAATCACACAAATTCCATCCATAAAACAGTCTTATTTCATTCCTTTAATTTGTGATTGTTTAAATTTGATTTCCGTTCAATGTTTATTGTTCTCGCCGAATGCACTGAATTCTTGAAACGTGACTCAACGTTTTCAACTGACTAATCTGGAGGAATCGGGACTGGGTTTTATTTTTGAAGTTTTGTGTGGAGTCCGACCAAGGGGACTGAATGGTGAACTCTCCGGCTTTTGGTCTAAAGCCTTTCCCGTAGGCTACCTGGAGAAAAGCAAACACCTTGGGGCCCCTTGTTACATTGCTTACTTCTGTTCTGATTTATTCACATGAGATGCACATCTATCATGTAGTTCATGGGTATTGAGTCTTGGTTACTAATCTGAAGGTGATGCTGATAAGACATAACAAGCACGAAAAAGCAGTCCCGATGCATTTGTCAGCCTGGTGTGGCCTTCGGTAGACGTCGGTTTCCAGTTGCTCATTTTCGGTTCGTTTGACCAATACGTTCAGAAAGGATAGCTGTCCGCTCTGTTCTTTCTCCAAGGTGGACTTGATTCCAGCGAACAGATTGTTGATTAAGTGTTGCGTCTATTTCAGTTGGCTAGATTTCAGGATGACAAAGATGTCATTAACTAGCTTGACCCACAATTTCGGGTTGATGATAGGAATTACAATAGTCCCCAATCTCTGCATAACCGATTCTGAGATGAGTCCTGAATTTGGTGATCCTATCGGAGTTCCTCTTATTTGTCTATTGAATTGGAAATACGTGTAAAGACAGATCTAAAAGTTCCAGGAGGTTTCGTTGTCCGATTTGGTTAGTTGTTGGATTGTTACTGTCGACGCAGCCATAATTTGTTTCGCCAACCAATCGAAACCCTCAAACAGAACTGTATAAGCCCGATCCTATTGAGGACTGATGGTTCCCCTAGCTTGGCTACGAAACGTCTGCGAACAACGCTTCCAGCTCGCAGAACTCCCCAAAATCAACATCAAATAAATCATTGTTTCAGATCATTTGATGAAATTTCCACATTGACATTGTTCTCCTAAATAAATTAGTCTATGTCATTATTGGTTTTATCACTTTTATGTTTGTGAATAGCGATATAATACCAAATGCTTCCAAGTTTCCTCAAGGTGAAAGGAAAACTACAAGTATTGATCGAACTCATGCAACATGACTCTGAAAAGAGAAATATTTTTCAGCTCCAAATATCGTACCCATACATTGATAACTACTGGTATAAAACATTTATTTCGAACTCTACTTTCTATTGTAGTGTTTTCAGCTCTCCTGTTTCGCGATTTGAATTGGCGCGACCTTGGTTGTCACGATAAAAATTGCAGTAGTTCTTTTCACGAATAAAGTTTTATCATTTTCCTCCACAAACGTTCGGTTATCTTACAGTCGATGCGTCAGCAACCATAGTCGAAATAGAGAAATTGTACTTTTCTGATGGGCTCGGCCAAAGGAAGGAAGTTATTACTATTATAAAAGGTTTGCGGGTGACCCGGGGTAAAACCATGCACATTCCCGTGCATGAGAATCAAAGCGTTTGGCAATAAGATAAATAGATTCGGTAAAAGTCACGATGTTGCACGAATTGGTTATTACCTGTATATCTGGAAATTGCGCAGCCAACTGCTTCCGGTAGGCTGGGTTACCCAGCCTACCACTTCACTTGTGTGTGATACGGGAAGTTAAACATAATCAGAATCGAACTCATGAAAACTCTCTCTCAGGGTTCATACCATCTACAAATCGTTGTCCCCTTTCATCATATACGCTCAAATTTCAACTCATCAATTATTCCATTTTCTTCAGTTATCCAAATTTCGTCCAGATGAAATCCCTTGATCTGAAAATTCCAAATCTTAAAGACAAATAGATGCTGCCGCTTGGCGTTAAGTCACTATTCACCAACGCAAAAATAAATGAAACCATTAATTATTTTGGCTCTTGCAAATGCTCGACTTCAGTTTCTCGATGAGTTTATGTTACGCTTGGAATAAACCAAACAATGACAAAGTGCATTCAGGAAAAATCCTGTTCTAACTACTGTTGTCTTTACCTCACCAAGTGTCTAACAAACAGTATATCGCATACCAAGACCACTAATGCGTTTTCAATTCGGCGATTAGTTGTCTCTTTTCATTGCTTCTTTTCTATGTACTTATTTTATCGCTCCTAAGGAACGGTGTTTATTGGGCCCCTGAATGTCACAAACCACTCTTCGGTAAATGCCCATCCACCGTCGGACGGTTCCACAAATTATTTTTTTTGATTGTGGGAATTCTGAAAACTTGCCCCAAATGAGAAATTTCATTGTGCTTATGGCAATTTTTAACGATTTCCTTACTAATTGTTTTGGAAAACATAAGGGAGGATTATGTTGGTGGATTCCGATGGCTTCCTTTATGGTCAGAACACAACTCCCATTTCCCTTAGATTGATATTTGAGAACTGAGTAGATGGATTGAAACGCCCCGGGTGCATCAATCACGTGATTTGACTCCACTAAGTGTGAAACGATTGAACTGTTGATAATCCTAATCACCCCACTATTCAACTAGGCCGGTTGGTACTCTAGGACTCGTTCAGATAAACGTCTGCTGGTGTGACCAATATAACTAGTCCCACAGGAAGAAGTAAACAAGTATACACAGAAAGAAACCACAGAAACACGCAATTTATCTTTGAGTTCAAGTGAGAAATGGAGGATTTGATTCAATTTCAAAGGTGAATTCTAGGAAGCACTGGACAGCTGTTTCGACCTGGTTGGGTCTCATCAGCAGTGCGAATCCATCGACCCAACCGGGGATCAAACCCGGGACCTCATAGGCAGAACGCAAGCATGCTACTCACTCGGCCACCGGGCAGCTGCTCAAACTGTTTTTCATGTTCCATTTGAAATTTAATCAAATCCTCCATTACTCACTCCAGATCAGTAGTCGTGAAAGTTTCCAACCGCGTCAGCACACTCCAGCACATGGGACGGTTCTCCGTCCCGTTAGAGTCGCTTGGGGACGATAGAAATAATCATAGTCCCTTTAGAGTCCCATTAGGGTCCAAGAGGAACTCTAATTTTCACAGTCCCGCTAGAGTCCTATTAGTGTCCCGGCGGGACTGTTTAGAAAACTGTAGTTTTCTAAACATACATGTATAACCAATCATATTTCAATAAATAAGACTGTTTTCTTTCCCATAATTCTTAGATAAGTTTGTGTAATAAAATCCATTTAATATAATTTTTATACTACGACTTATTGAAAACCGTGCATACAAAATAAAATGTTATGTTAATTTTTTTAATACATCAATTACATTTAATTCAGTTAGCGCGGCATTGTGCATTGTGAGTTAATCCGACACGCAATGAATGCATTGCTACATCCTTCAATATCGACGGTGATAAACTGGAAGAGGAAGTACAACAAGGTATGCCTGGAGCACACAAGCGTGGCGTGTGCAGTTGTTGGTAAGCGTTTTTGTTAGAGTAAAACCGTATTTTTTCATTTTTTCAGAATGTGCAATGTAGAAGAAGTTTCCAGGGGAAAATAACTCCAAAATGCACGAAAGAATTCAACAGTGGATCCAAAAATCAAGAAAAAAAAGTGTTATCGTCGAGACAGTAACAAAGAAAACGTAGCACTGTACACCGATGAGCCAGTGCCTGTTGACATTGACGAATAATTGTATATTTTTGCTTAAACATATATATGTTTACCATTAAATCGTGTTTTATTTATGCCTAGGGACGGTTTTATTTACATTTATATTACGGTTGTTCCATTAACAACAGAAAGCGAATTTGCGGTTTCCGTGTTATAATGGCTACTGAAGCATAAGAGATCTGTTTTCTGAGAGGTGTGAGTCGTCTTAGAATTTTTATCCGCCGGAAGCATTTATCCTCGCGGAACTTCCTTTCTATTACTATTCCAGCTATTGCCCCGGGAAATAATTGTGCATATTATTTCCGTGGAATGTTTGAAGTACGTGTGCACCATGTAGAAAATACGATATAGTATTTCCATTCTAGTCCGTAACAGTCCCATTTGAGTCCCTTAGATTCCCATTAGAGTCCCTTAGAGTCCCATTAGAGCCCCTTAAAGTCCGATTAGAGTCCTATTAGAGTCCTACATGAGGGGGTCCAATTAGGCACCCAATCAGATTGCGTGGGGCCCTAATAGGACTCTAATGGGACTCTAAGCGACTCTAAGGGACTCTAATGGCACTCTAATAGGACTCTCAAGGGACTATAAAAGGACGATGGCGCTGACAGGGAACCATGCAGGCTAGTGCCGAGATGAGCAGGGTCTGTGGCTCTCAACAAGTTCGCAAATATGGGTTGTGCCATAACGTGTAAATGGAAAATGAAAAAAGGTTTGATCAGCTGCTCGGTGGCCGAGTGAGTAGCATGCTTGCGTTCTGCCTATGAGGTCCCAGGTTCGATCTCCGGTTGGGTCGATGGATTCGCACTGCTGATGAAACCCAACCAGGTCGAAACAGTTGTCCAGTGCTTTCTAGCTTTTCAGTTCACGCTTCATTTGCTACAAAACTTGCGGTCAGTTTTGTTCAACGGCAAGGGCTACATAGAACCACACGATCAATCGGGACTGAGTTACGCAATCCCGCGTCAAGGATGTGACCAACGTTTCGTAAGGGATGCAGGCAAACGACTGTACACTCACCTAAACGAGCACACTCCCACTGCGACACGCTTAGCCGAAGTCAAAACTTTGGAACCATTGCACAACGATAGATCACGAGGTCAGTGCAAAAGTAGTGGCAAGGGCCAAGAGAAAGGGCGTCTGAGGCTTCATTCGAACAACTCATTCAATCGGCACGTTGAAATCGGTAAACGGAACGATTGTACGACCAATGAATAAAGTGAGATTAATGGACAAACAGATGCGACGCAAACCACAGCGCGAGGTACACGAAGACCCCAGTAATTCAAACACACTACCGTATGACAACAAGTACTAGTTAGGATCCAAGCGCTACAATAAATACTATCCTTCTGCAATCGCCATCTCCTTTTCAAAATATGTACTTATTTATTTTAAAGGGCCATCTCACAAAACACCATTTATCGTGTTCTGTGGACAGTTTTCACAAGGGATCTGCATTGAAGAATGAACGATCTCCATAATTCCACTCATTAGAAGATCGAATGAAGTTGTGATTGACTAGTTCCGTACTGGTTCTTTGCCTGTCAGATATCGATTCCAGTTTGTCAGACGAAACGTGTAACACAATCCACGGGAATGCCTCAGGTCTACTGCCCAATCATTTTATCCTTGTTCTGCATTAGCCTGCATTGATATACATCTCTCAAATCAATAATTTAATAGGATCACAAAAGTAAGTATAGTCGNGTCGATCAATTCCTCAAGTGCCTCTAGGGCCTTGGGAGGGTACCATAACTGGTACTTGAAGCATTGCTCCTACGCTTCCTCCGTAGATCCAGATCTCCTGAAGTAGAGTCATTCCCATATTCTTGAATTGTTTCAGAGGTACCATGCCCTTGACATGAACAAGTATTCTTATGAGCAGTCAAATATTACTTGAACTAATAGATGAAATGGTCTTTTCATTAACCGAATTTCACCTGAGGACGACACACAGGTCAGTACAGTATCCCTTTTGGTGTACTTTCTCATGATTTTAGTTTTCTTAGCAATCATCTCAAGTGTCTCGTTTGGTAAATGAACATACTTAGGAGGAGATTTCCATAATTGAATACAATGAAAAAATCGCATACGAGGGATCGTTGTTTTAGCACGAAAAGAACAAAACCAAGCTTCATTTGACAATCGGCAATCTTAGGCCACAAAATGTACAAGTGGAACATAAATTTACATTTAGTGTACTGTTTTTGACAATTTGGGCTCCCTCGTGGGTGACATGAAAACTCTGGTACTGCAGTTTTGAATTCGAAATATTTTACAAGGCGAACTATCTTGGTAAATACTTTAAAATATATGAACTTTACCTCGCTGATTTACTTTATATACGCGTCAACTACCTCCCCCCTCCCACCCATACGGATGGGAATGAGCAATGGCGAAAAAATTAATATATTTATATATAAGGTAAACCTTATTCTTAATTGGGCACATGAAGCAATGAAGAGTATCCACCTTGTGGCTAAAAATTAACGGTTAGTGATGAGATGTGTAACTAGTTTCTACTTTCTGCTTGCAGTATTTGTTTTTCAGAACAGAATTTCATAGCTAAACAATAGTCTGAGAAAAGCATACTCAAACGCCTCAGTATGGTAGAGTGTGGATGCTATGTGCTGCCACCAGCCACCGCTCTCTATCATCTCATGAAATGCTGCTCTGCGATCAAGCGATTCAAACATCCACTGCAGGGGAAGCCCTCCTCTTTGCCTTCACCTGGCGGACTTGTTTTCCATCCAAGGTCATCCAAGGGGTATAACCTTGGCGGTGAATCACTGATTGTTCACCTTGGGGATTTGTCTGAAAGCCATGAATGATCCCAATCTAACCAAAACATACTGCATATTTCTGATTAAGACAACGGTCATCGACTTCATTGAATAGCAAGTTATTTTGAGTAAATCGGACATCAAACTAGGTTCAAAGTGACTTTATTGCGATAGACTAGACACCGTCCCCCCCTCCAAATGGGCTGCGGTTATCGCGCACTACTCCACTGTCTTAAAGGTCAGGCTTGGACTCTGGTTGTGAATCCCCCGAGAAAATTCACCTGCTTTGGTTGGGCAAATTGATAGTATCCACCCTCCTCCCGATAAAAACACAGACCATCTTCTTTTTACAAAAATTACCATGATTTGTTTGGCGCATAGTCTGAACTCAGATGAGTTTGAAATACAATGTAAAACATAATGGTATCGAGAAGCCCATTGAACAGGTTAGGAAGGAATTTATTTGTATCCCCTTATGAAATCACTATCTTTTTGATTGATCACTGCTATTTGCCATATTCGGATTTCCGTGCCGAGGGGGGCGGAGGGTGGAGGGTGAGAGCGGGTCTACTCGATTCTTAATAAACCTCAAAACATTTTCAGGATCAGTACAGTATGAAATCTATAAATATTCCAGGGAAAATTTATTTATTTTTATTTTTTACTGATTGCGATGCAGGTGCACAGCTGAATGACATCCGCGTATGCATGTAGTGAGACATTCAGATGATGGTCACAAACTGACACTATTTTACAGGACATGGTGAGTTTTCGCACAGCACAAGGTGAGGTGTGCATGACTACGATTGGTGCAACAGAGGAGACCAATCAACTGTAAAGGTTAGTGTTTTGGTCCGCGAATATAGATCATCGGACGAACGAGTGGTCTGTCAGGAGTTCATTTGTGTACATTCGTAGTGTTAGTGCGTGAAGAAATGCGTGGACTTCTTGTATTGTGCTTACTTCTGATTGTAGTACAGGCAAAGTTAGACAAAGTTCGTCTGAACAAAGATGGTCATTTTGTGGATGCCAGTAACAGGGTTCTTCTCTTCCATGGTTTCAACTCAGTCAAAAAAGAACCACCGTGGTATAATGAACAGATGACCAACCGTA
>UZAN01058292.1:0-12161 GCA_900618425.1 Echinostoma caproni
AGTGCTTTATTATTTTGCCAATGAAAATTGTTTCCCCGAAAGCACTGAAGCCATACGATATGTGACATATTTTGGCGATACGGAAAAAGCCTTTAGGCTTTGTCTGATAAACAGATAGTACGGAAATTGATACATTTACGACGGCCAACTGCACAACATACGTGTGCAGCAACCTCTCATTTTCCAACCACGCTATGCCACATCAACATTTGGAGAGACGGAAATGTTTCGAAATCGTTGACCCCAGAATATTACAATATTCTTTATTCACCTGGAACGACAAGACTAATGTTTGGGCATCGAGGTTTAGGGACCAGGGTTCGTAGATGAAGCATTGCGGGTTTAGACAAAATGAATGAGTCGAGGCCAGGTGATTATGAGCCGAGGTTCTATCTAATGGGTTTTAGGTCGATGTTAGAGAAAAGCACATGTTGGATGAAGGTTGGTGCGAGAATGCCAAATTGTTGCCGTTTCAATCTGATTCAGGCGAATGATACTAGGAAAGGACCAGTAAACTGGGAGAAGTTCCACGTTGGAGACGGGAACTGAGGTGGACTAAAGCTTTCATCAGTCGAGTAGGTTTACTATTTCTCATGAATGAATGGCAACCGGTGCGCAATAGTTGAGAACACGTAGAATGTAGACTTCGGATCTATTGTATTTTTAAAGAATGCAAACAATTTGTAGGCCCGTTCGCGTTCCTTGCGCAATAATGCGCCCGGGGAACACAGGTTTCTCACTTGATGCCATGGCAGTCCCATTAGTAAGACTTTCGTAAGCTGTAAGGTGAAACGTTGGAATGATAAATTCAAAGATGAAACATGTTCTAGTTTGATAAAATGATCGTGGTAATTGTCATCAATGAATGAATGCATGATTTGAACTGACTCAGGTTTGAATAATCTGAACGTAACGGGTGTGAGAACTCACTACTGGCATAGAGATATGTGCATATGATTTGTTAGGATTGTAGCAAAACGTCGTTGCACAGTGTTCTTGTATTGTGATTGTCATTTATAATGTGAATAACACAGCGATTTCGGTATGGAATTATATTTGCTGACCTTTCAGTTACCGTGGGTAACTTTTCTCACGGCAGGTTTCACAATCAAATGATTCATAGGAAAGGTTAAGAAGTCAACGGATACTTCATCTTCTGTGTGTGTGTTTCTCTCTTTATCTCTGTAGTGGGCTGAATGAATCGTTTTTGTCATACGAACTCTCATTATCAGATGTGGTCATGTGGCACGGAAACCTTTATCGTGGTTACGCGTTTTGGATGTTAGGGCAGTCCAAATGCTCGGGTTCTCGATTTCCGGGGCATTCTTTACAACTGATTTTGTAAATTCAACGTTTCTGCTCTTGCAATACGACCGGATACTGGCTTTCATAAGATGGCGTTTTAGAAAGTGGAGTACCTCAGTTGTGGACAATACAATTCAATCCAGTAAACAGAAAAGATTTTCCTGCCTGAGGCGAATTTTGCGCAAACGGATGTCGCAATGCAGTTTTTCCAATCAACCCGAAAATTACGTCCATAACCCATCGAATACCTGTTTGATTACACGCAGTTCGCGGTTCTAGCTTTCTGTCCAAAACTGTTTTTTTTTCAAAACGAAATAAGAATGATTTCGTGGATTTGGAGGTCAAGTTGAGAACCTGTTTGGTCATACACGGGATTTGGTGCTTAGTTCAATGTAATAAATGGAGGCATTCAAATCAACATTGGGTAATGTTTGCTATTTATACCGCAGAGCTTCATCCGACACGGTTATCCCTGTTACCAAAATGTACATTCAGGCACTGCGTGAACCGGCGCCCAGATAAATGAACCGGGATTTTGGGAAAGAGAAAACGCACCAGACTGAACAACAAATCACAGGGATATTGAAAAGACTAAAGCAAGAGGTTTACACACAGAGTGAACTATAGGAACCTATAGGGCTTACCGCTTCATGCTGTATGGTTTGCCAAAAATCCATAAAGCTCTGGTTCTCCTCTGTCCTATCCTATTGATGACCATTTCTGCATGCCATGCTGTCACTCAGTAGTTGGCTGAAATCCGTATCAGTATATAGTGTCAGGGAAATCTTCTAATTTATTGAAGCAATACGATGTATAGACTTGTGAAATAAGGTGATGCTGTCCATGGATATCACAACCTTTTTATACAAATGTGACACAAATGGAACCCATGCAGTTCATCGTAAAACATGTACGGATAACGGAATTAATTTGCAGATACGCATGGATGCGCTACGTGGACTTTTATGTTGGTATAAGTATAACGTTTAATTTGTTTCATCGGAACGGTCTACCGACGAAACGACAAAGTAGCAATAGAATCACCACCCGGACCCTGTTGGCGGATATTTTCATGGCGATGCTGGAGAATAACCAATTGAAAGGCACCATTGTTATTCTTCATGACCATTGTCGGTATGTAGACGAAATGTTTTGCAAAGTTGAATGGAGTGGTAAGAGCCACATTCAACACTGTGCACCTACGCTGCTCTTTCAAAGCACGCTTAAGTTGCAAAAACGCGGACTTGTGTCTGATCAGTCGTGATTGCGCTCATGAAAATGATTAATCACACTGTACACTTTGCCAGCATGAGGGTCTACTGGACGAGGTGCATTGCGATTGTTGATATCTACAACAACAATTTTAGTTAGTTCATGGTGGAAATGTTACATACCACTAGAAGTCGCGTGCTATGTTCCACAATATCAAAGTAATCGTTTTTACCTATATCGTGATTTTGTGCTGTTTAGCACCGTCAAATCTATTGTCAAATCGACAAAAAATCGCACTTTCGACATCTACTCTTCGTCTTTAGTCGAGATCAGAAAGCGAGTGAACGTACCCGAGACATTAGTGGCGCGTACGTAGAGGACATTATAACTGAGAGAACTGCTTGAAGTAGGTTTGCTGGGTCCCGCACGAAATGACCAAAACGCAGAAGGATTATTGGCGTACCATTGCTGCTCAAAATCTCGCTTGGCACCAAAAAGCCCACGGCCACAAGCAACGTTTCCCATACATAATCATCACTGGAGACGGATAATGTTATCCCTTTGTGAATATAAAGTAAAGGAAGGAGTGGGTGGGCGGAAACCTGTGCAACAACCCAATATACTATATTTATTTTACATATAATACAACCTTATTTATTATTTTTATATACAATTTGATCCCATCTGGCGCATCATGCAGCCCGTGAAACATGGATCATTATTTGAATTGGGCAGTGTTTACAGAACTATTATCTAATTAAAACAACCGCCTAGTTGATAGTAACATGGAATTTGCATATGATTTTGTGATTCAACGAAAAACAGAATTTTTCGGGTACAAAAAGCATTGATAAACGGTTTTGAAAAGATTTGATGCTCCGTTTGAAAAATTTTATTCACTTACACACTTACACTAAAAATGAGTATATCCAACCTCGCGACCTATGGGATATTTAGAAAAGCACTAATCCCCCTCATCCACAGGTAAGGTAGGCCTACACGGCTGAATTGACTTTGACCAATCAGGTATCAACCAATCACCTTTTCCCATCTCGAAGTGACCAAACAAAATGTATGAGTAAACATCAGTATCTTGCCCTTTTGTACTCAGTGTCCTTTGCGGCTCATAATGATTCACACACATCTTGTAATATTGGCATTTTTGGAAGCTTTTACTAAGGGTAAGTCTTATTCTGTATCGCAGAACTTGCTACTACTCAATGATACTGGGGTATTCCGTTCTTCTTTATCTTGGGGTTAAAGCGGAGGATGATTATTCATGTAATTTTGTATAACTGGGCCTCCTTATATTGGTGTTATGAATTACTTGATACGCAGCTTTGTTAAGAACAATAGCCGAGTTTCGTGTAATATCTTTATTTTTGTACTTTTCACTAGCTGAAATTCTAACCGAAAGCACAGCTTACACTCATGCACTAGTTTTACATTTTCCAACTGTTATTTTCTAACAACTCATTCATCCATAAGCCTTCTCGACGATTCGTTCGTTTGTCTTTTTCACAGACTTCTCCTCCGTGTCAGTCGCATGAAATTAAACAAAAATATAAATGTACCAATGGGGAGAAATCTGCAACTGGATTTCTTACAAATGTTGGGCTTATATTTACCTCGTTCAAACCTCATACCAGTGAATTCTGTCGAACGACGTGAGCAACACATTACTCCGGTACGACGATCCACCGAGATTGAGCAATCACTTGTGATTGCCCAAATCTCTGCAACTAGCTTCGACAGTCCTATGTCATTTATCCCATCAGACTAGCGTTGGTCACGCTGTTCGAACACGAATGATCCGTGTTTGATCTCTTCTCGTGAGAGCAGTTCTTGCCTCACCACACTGCTGCAGCATGTAATCTAAACAGCAAATGTTTCAAGTATTTTGGTTGCTCTTCTCCCACGGAGTCAGATGAGGATACGTAATGGGCAACACTTAGCTCCCCGATTAGCCGGAGAGAGAAAGAGAGGGTTGACCTTCTTTAACTAAATTCGCTGCATTGGATTCGGAAAGAGATAGCATGAATTTCATCCGCTTCCATTATTGTTCGTTCTACTTTGTTACCATGTATCATCAGGGAATGTGCCATAGCTCAGTTCGTATGCAAGACCCATTGCAAACTCGAAGAAAACTGTTATATATGGGCATATGTTCAATTTTTAGAAGCAATGAAGTTGCTGATATGACAATTTTTCAAAATATTTGTGATCATTGTCCACGGTTCACTTTTATTGAATTCTATACTAGCCTCTCGATCCCCGATAAACGAAACAATCTACTACTATGCAACGCTGGATATATTTATCCAAGTTGGTATAAATATACATATGCGAAACCTGGCTGTTTCTTGCAACATTGACCGTTTTCTATCCAGTTGATTTGTTGTACACTGCTGTAGACCGTCATAATCTTAGTAGCCACACAATCTTTATGATGACAATTTTCACAGTTCAATAGTCTAGGTCCGATTCACAATCCACTGATCTGATCTACGGAACCACACCGATAGTATTCGTCTCTTCACAGTTGAATCACTTATCCAAATTACTCATGTATATAACGTTCACCAGGCATTCATGGTTGGTTTCTAGTCTAACTGAGGCCACTGAATGTTTCACAATTTCAGCATCAGAATTCAACTTTCCACAAACAATTTTTACAGCTTCAAAACTTGGACATGCGAAAATCTTCAGCAAGGACCACCAAAATCGGTCACCAGCGTTGCTGAGTCTTGCAATTTTTATCTATTACATGTTTTGGGAGTCGAAAATCACCTATGATTGCTCCAACTACTCTATGGTCTCGAATTAAAAAGGAACTGTAATAGCTTTACACCAAGTGGTGAAACTAAAGAAATTTACAGATATGCAGACGAAGAAGAGCCTGCAATCATTTGGAGAAAACTACTTGATAATTATTAAGTTCATAAAGCTGTAATCGACATGATAGGCGAGCTCAAAATTATTCAAACCACAAACAAAAACAGATGCTTAGTCGTTCTACTTCGTATTGTGGGGATCCTCAATTCATGTTCTTTCATAACTAAGACTGCGTAACGGACTGTATGACAAAACGTACAATCTCATTGAATATGTTAATTATTATTGATGATAACATTTCAGCCAAAAATTATTGAGACCGGCTGGAATCGAATGCTGATGACACAATAAAAAACAGAAACAAAGAAATTTTATGCAAAGCTGCGGAGTGAGCATAAGTGTGCAGGAGCATAAATATCAGTTCAAATCCGCGTACCATCAGGACTTTGAGTAAAATTGATACATGACTGCTATCGATGGGATGATTGTTAGACATAAGTAGACGTGCTTTGAACCAAATCGTCGATAAGTCACATTAGTGGTTGTTTGATCTGTGGTGGTTGCTGCTAAGAAAACATCACCGATTGTTGTGAACGGAAATCTAAATAAATCGAACGCATGCAAATTGAGCTACGTTCCGATATTCATACACATTTAAAAACTGATAATTTGGTTTGTGATGTTTTTCATTCGACAGCCGGCAGTCCGTCAGATTACGATCCTAACGATGTTTCATGTTTGGTTGAAACGTACAACGACCGATCTTAGTGGACGAATAGTTTTGTTGAATAGTTTTGCGTAATTACGTTAAAAATTCCCGGGAAGTTGTTCCAAACCATTCGCGCATTATCCACATTTGCCACTTACAAAATTGGATATGCACAAGAAAATTGTATTCCAGTGTTTGAAACTGTGAACTCCGTTGATTGACATAGATCCAATGCATTTTCTTTAAATTCGTCTGATTGAATAAATAATGATAAAATCTCCAGTAAGGAAGAAGCCGTCAAAACACAAACACAAATACAAAAAAACTTGGTCGTAAAGATCAACAAGGAGTGGTTAAGTCAAACCGTCGCGGTACAAATCGTACACGTCACCCCGAGCGATAACTTGGTTTAGCTATCGCTCGGCCACTACATCCCATATAAGCCGTTGGAGCTTTCTAGATTATCTAATTCACTAAACCCACTACCGAAACAAATAACAGTTCCATCTGAATAGATAGCTGCCATGTTTTAAATACCTTCACAATCTTCTTGGATCCAGGTGCCCTAGGCCGAATACCTTGTCCCGATATTGTCGACCCAATTTTATTTCTCGTCCAAAGGGATATTGCCACAAATTACTCCAGAGTGATTGTGAGAGCAACAGTGATTTTATTATAAAAAAACAACTTGCTAAGGACTATGCAACGCAGAGCACTGAAAACAAAATATGGTTAACTATCGTTTGTGTTCTAGAGCTTTTCTTTCAGAGAAGGGCTTTCTCATTTTCCTGCAGTAAAGCTTGACAAGCGATATTAGGGTATTATTCGGTTCTGATTTATTATGCGCACTTCAGCATCACCCTGATCAACATTTTCCCCGATTACGCTTGTTTGTACATTATTTTAGTGCGTTCGTTTTCAGAGGCTATCTCACTCACTTTTGCATTGATTACTAATAAATCCATTACGAACAAGAGGCGTAATGAGTGTAGATCAATAATGCAATGAGTGAACCAAGATGAAAAGTTCCGTGGTACAATATCCAGAGGATCGAAAACTGATACATTTGAATCGTTCACTATGAACTAATGGATCACTCGGTGCGCTTCGACGCAAAATGCTATTGAAAAAAAGATGCGGTCACAGACAACCGGTAGTGTGCACTACTGCGCTGCCACTCGGAAAGATTGCACTTTTGTTTAGTTTTTTATCTTCCGAAACAATGTGACGGGTACATCCGAATCAATTTCATGGTCATATAAATAACAGCAATGGAACACGTTACAACCTGACATTTTATCCCAAGCATTCGAGAAAGCGTCGGTTCAAATGCAACCGTTATTTTCTCGTTATAGCAAACAAACAAATGCTCAATGCAATTGATGTTGCTTTTGCACTGATTGTTTGAAGATTGCAGTTAGTAAATTCGAAATATGCGATCTGTATGTTGCTCGAGAGGAACAAACGCGTGGAAGGTCTGGAGGATTCAGTCGAGTGAGAAACACTAAGCAAACATTGGAAATTGGAAACGCCATTATAAGATAGTAAGCCAATATGACATGATATAATTTCCAGGTATTTCCATTCATAGTTTATTCTACGCTCAAAATGACATAATGGTGCACAAAACAATATAAGTTCAGTCGTGGCATTTGCTTTTGTAATCTGCTTCTAACAGTTTGCTTGCTTAGTAGAAAACGGTGTTTACTAGTTGTGCATCGTTAACATCAATTAACTGTTGGCGTATATGACACCGTTACAATACAGATATCCAAATCAGACAGAAAGTGTTCACCTGTTTCATATACATATCGGTTGAGATGATCATCCCAACCATTCTCTTACATCATCTTTGACACTTCGCTCTTCTCCTTTTCTTGTTACGTACCTCTCTTTGGCCTACTTGGTTGAACATTTCTTTTACTCGGTTAACTTGCTGCGTCTATTCGAATTCATTTCTGGTTGTATCTTTTTCGTATTACGTAACCATGTCTAACTCTCTTTCCACCATTGCTAATCGGTTTAAATTATGTAACTGTTTTCTATGCTAACATTCCCTACCCATCCTCCTCTTCTACCCATACTCAAATTACTTTGGTAATGACTCAGCCACTCAGTGCGTTCTGCTTCACCCCATGTAATTGTAAATGTCCTTATATGGTAATCTTAAGATAAAATTTGACCTATTTAATGTACGTAGACAGCTGACTGAGAGCACGCGAAATTGATGACCAATGTCAATTCTGCTCATATTGTGGTACTTGTTTTATTCAAACGGATCAAAGGGAAAGGATGTTTCCTCGAATGTTGATATTGAAATCAGACAGAAAGTGCTCACCTGTTTCATAAACATATCGGTTTTTATCAATGGGATTATGATGTCGTGCTGTGGTAATCGAACGCTTACCAAATTTCTGCCACTGGACGGACATAACTGCACAGTTGGAGGACACCAGCAAAAGAGCTTTATTTTATTGCAATATGCGTAAAATGCTATGCTTCACGCACACATCAAAGACGCATGGTAGTGACTGACATTATCGCTCGCGGCTGCATCAATCAGTTTGTGCGATCTTGATTTTAATGGATATGTAATGCCAAATCTCATCGTGTAATTTCCACTTTGTACACATAAATATCCATATATAGCACACTATTCTGCCGCCGAGCAAGTTTTAGGTGTATGCGGTTTGATTGGTGTTTTTGAATTGGATCAATATACGTTTTTCCCAGCCAGCTCGCCTTCTCGCTACGGTGGTACCGTCGGCCAAGTCAGCACAAGACAATGACTCTATCCTGGCCAAACGTGTTTGCAAACGGATATGTGGAGACGTTAATTCGCAATTTTCAATTAATCGCTTCGTGCAACGGCATCAAAGGCAGTGCGCACATGGTCTCCGCGTTGGGTGCACTGCTCACCGGACGAGCGACGGCCGCTTACGACTAGAATTTAGAGAGCAACCAAGCCTTAGATTATGAGAATTTGAAATCTGCATTGGTGGCAGAATTTCCAAAGGAGGGTGACCGCGAGAAGGCGATGAACCGGTTTGACGCTGCGGAATACAACCGAACTGAGGACGCGTTGGTACACTAACAATACATAAAGTGACAAATTTCCATGGGCCTGCCGGAGACGAATAACGAAACACGGGAGATGCTTGCCAAAGATCGGTTCATATGCAGCCACAGGTGGAAGACAAACTGAGACTTGCGTTGGTGTGCGGAGTGAATGATGCAGAGGGCCTAATTTCGATTGCGCAAGCCTGTTAAAATGATGACGTGGTTGCTCGGGTGGATGCTGATGAAATCTAAGATAAGATTGAACAAATATTTGAGGAAATTGGAAGACTGAAGGCGGAATCGAAAGGTGGATCTCAAGGAAGGAGACGTTTCACGACTCAAGTTCGGCCAAAACGATGTTTCACTTGCCACGGTATCGGACATCTTGCCCGTTTATGTCGAAACCAGCACATTCCTCCGTGNCCGACTGACCGGGGGGTTCCAAGGCTCGCGGTTTTCATTTTCGGACGGCCAAATTTGGCTGTTATTGATATGGAGGCCGGGATTTCCGTTATGCCTCGGGTGGAAGGGACCCCGGTGAAACCGTGCAATGTGAGCGTACGTGTGGTTGGGGGTATACCATTCAAAGTCCTGGGTAAACAACTTGTCAATGTACAGATTGTTGTGTTGACCGTTACCCATGAGATGCTCTTGATGGAAGGTTTAATTGAGGTTATAATCGATGTCGACCTGCTCAGGCGCGGGAGTGAGACATGAAACATCCCGACGTGCGATTGAGAACTGACTGTATGTGATCGAACGCATACACTGTTTGATTTTGGGTTGGATCAATAGACGTTTCTCCCAGCCAACTCGCTTACTTCCAACAATCTGATCAGACCATTTCTCAAATGTATTATTCTCGATATGGCACAACCCATATTGGTAGACTTGTTGCGAGCCATCGGCCTCGCTCATCTGAACATCAGCCTCGAAGGTTGTGCCATATCGTTTATATTCTTATTAGGATCGGTATGATCAGCTATCTGGTGATTGATTGGTAGAATGCTATCTGTGCGGTTCCGGGTTTGACCCCATGTAAGGTCGATGGAACCGCACTGCTTATAAAACCAAACAACGTCAGAACACCTGTCTGTTGCTTCCAGACTTTTCAGCTCGTTTACACGACCAATTCATCCTATAAAACGCAAATTATTGAAGATTACATGAATTGTTACTTCCTATCCGGAACTATATGTAACATTCATTATTTCATGCTAACAAATGATTCAAGTGTGTGTGGCATCTGCGGACAAGAGATGCTAGAGGTTATAAGTGATTCACTCAGTAAAACTTTGGCGTTATTGTGACTTTGACTTTTCAGTAAGGATTATATATGTAACTGCTTCAACCCTGGACGTTTCGAAGGAGACACACCGTGCGTGAACTGCCTCAATCCCCTAGAACAATTTGGGGAATTTACAGTAGACAAAGTAGTGAATTGTCTCAATTGCACACCTCATTCAATACTAATCTATCACATTGATGACATTTGAAAAAACAATCCCTTGTGATTCCAGATTGTTCTGAATTACTTTGCTCTTGGTTGCGCCCTTTTGTTACAAACACTCCTCATTCATGTTTAAAGGTAAATTCCTTTCAAAGAAATAGGGTTCCGTCTTTCCTTGCCAAGTAAAAAATAAAAATTAGCACTCGTGCTTAAGTGACGTAAATTATCCAAGCAACCGCATTATCTGTGCATTAGTCACACAAGAACAAAATAATAATATCTTTCATTTCGAATAGTACCCTCATTCAAAATATAAAATAAAAACGCCACGAATAGACAACACGGAATTCATAGAAACAAATTCTGACCAACCAATTCACAAATAGACGAATTCGGGTCGTTCCATGCGGCATTACGTAGTCCCTCATTGCTTTCTTCCCCAGGGTTTTCAAATGTTGCGTCAAATACTATCAAAGTGAAATGTAATGAGTTATTAGCAATTTCCTTCAATCCTCCCGGTACCAGGAAATCCATTTCAAATATAACCAATATTCGTTTCATTAAAACGCGCGCTTGATGATAACCAATTCCATAATGGGTGGACAAGTGTTTACGGAAAACCTGAAGAGATGCACACTTACTGATGATATCCACAGTGGCATGAGTTGAAACAAATTGGATTTCAACAGTGAAATATCCTTTACTGACGCACGGTTCACCGCTATGTATAGCAAGTTCAACACGGTTGCGCTCACCTGTTTCAATCGTTTTCCCGGACATTATTGTGCCAAGTCCGATCAACATCAGATATGTGATCATAAATAGACAAATTGTATCCAAGTTTGCACAGTGTCACGAGGACTGTCAGACAACCTACGCTGCACCCGTGTATTATGTATGCATGCTTGTAGCGAATAAGTTTGAGGTAGACATATGTGAGGCAGACATATGTGAACGTCAATTTTGACTGCCGATTTGGAATGCGAGCGGTGCGAAAAAGGCAAACCAGTCGCACCACATGTTAGGACGATTCAACGTAAGAATACAATATTTAAACGCAACTGAGGTTCCGGATTCGATCAACATTTAGAGCTTCGGTGAACAAAATGTTCGTGATTCACTTTAACAACTGCTTTACAGAAGTCCGGGTAAAGAACGTCTACCCATTTTCCTTGGTCAACAGCATCAGTCTAATCTTCCCGTGCCAAAATCGAGTTAGTTCCACATGAACCATATTTTTGAAACCCCTGTTCGGTTGGGATAGTAAGCCATTTTTCTCCTGATCATCCATTACGGAATCTGCGACAATAGATTTCATGATTTCGAGCAACACTGGAAGGAGAGTTAGGGGCGGGTATTTGGCTGGGTCACTACGATATTGACCATTGTAAATTGATGAAATGACACTGATTTTCACACTTCAGGTAGCACGGTATCTTGGAAGCGCTTTTGGTATAGTTCACATAAAGCATCGGCTGTGGTTTGCAAGAGTGAAGAGTGGATGAATATTATCTAAACCCGATGATGAGTTCTCCTTCAAAGCCGGGAGATTTAGTTTAATCTGTTCAGGAGAAAAGATAATGTCTTTCA
>UZAN01058294.1:0-12160 GCA_900618425.1 Echinostoma caproni
ATAGCTAACACTATCTACGATAACCAAACACAATTTACCTCAACGATCGAGCATGATAAAGAGCAATACGACTATTACTCCGGACGAGTAAGAAGACAGATAGCTCGTGACCAACGGTTTATAGGACAAGATCTGCAGTGGAAGGTTTACACGTGTAGCGATGCGGCGTGACTCACCGGGACAAGTGACAATTCCGCGGTTGAACGTAAACAGGTAAGGTGAACCCGGTAAAACAAAAGCTCGTTTCGAGTAGAAAAGAAGTTGTAGGTAAAAAGGGAAAGCGGCGTGTCACTACACAGCCTCCCCTCTAGAAGGCTATCGAAGATGAGCCTTCGAAACGAGTTCGTAACGTCACAGTAGGGGTAAGTTTGTGCACCAAAGTGGGATAGCGAACCAAGATAACCAGCCCACCAGGTGAAACGGGAGGCAGTCGAAAAGTACAATCGGTGGGTTTGAATGTCCAGAACAAAATATCAAAGAAGCTCGCCGCCGAACGTAACGGCGAGTAAAAATAATGTCTTTGTCATGGGGAAACGAAGTGATCAACTGCAGGTCAAATGGGGTTTCGGTCACGGGCCTCGTTTTTTCGAGTCGGGGAACGTTGTTCTCGTTAAAGTAAGTCTTCTTCCAGGGTGTGCAGAGCCGTAGACGTGGGTCGCCTGCCTTGAAAAAACTGACCGAGGCCTGTCAGAAAAAGGGACGAGGCTAGCCAAAACCGGGTACGCTCTACGGGTTTAGGGGTGGCTACCCTCCTCCGCACACCCCTCTGGTTCCTCGATCCGGGGTTTTCCATCCGGAGGTAGTACGTCTTTTGGTTCAGCCGGAAATCTGGAAGAACAAAAGAGGAAACTACCTAACGGTGCAATCACCGTTGGTGAAGGGTTTGGGACGGAAAGGCATTTTTATCAAACTTATCTTACTGAGTTTAGGCCTAGGTGATGGAGCGTAATAGCACACGCTTACGACAGAATTTTGAAGCACGCAAAATATGCTCGAATATGTTCCAGATGTTTTTCACGAGATAAACTAGCCACTGGGTATTATCTTAGTAAACAAAAACAGAGTCTGAACCTCTTTAAACGCTGCTTAGAAAAAGCTGAAAAGACCGTGCAGCGTTGCCTGAACCGAATGGCATACGGAGGAATTCGAAAAGACCAAACGGCGTGACAAGGACTGTTTGGGGGACGTCGGCCTCTGCGACCGGTATTTGATTGTATGCGCGAACCAGATAGATGCGACCGAAAATAGTTCTTCTGGCTAGTTCTGACGTGAGATCCATGATGTGGGGGATCGGGTGCCTATAAGTAGCTGTTCTGCGATAGTCTCCTCATCAGTGCCAGTCGTTGTATGACCTTTTGGGAACTATATGAAGAGGGGACGCCCATGGACTTTCGGAGGGGCGTGTGTTGCCCAAGTTTAACATGTGCTGAAACTCTTCGCGTGCGGTGCGCAACTTATCTGGGGCTAGTCGACGGTGACGTGCGTGGACCGGTGGACCTCGGGTGACGATATGGTGCACCACCCCTGTCGTGATAAATGACAGCTGGGTGCTGGGACGGACGAGGCTATGGAACTCACCCAACAACGATGGAAAAGGCGAATCATCGTCTGGAAGAGGAAGGTGTATATTCTGCGTTTCAGAATATACCAGGGAACCAGCGACCACTCTAGAGATGACTGGGTCTCTAATTTGTCGCCTGCGGAGATTAAACAGTAGTGTTGTAAGAAGTCTAAGCCAAGTACGGCTTAAGGAACCCGAACAACCACGGAAACCCAAGGTTAGACGCGTCTTAAACCTAGATTCAAGTTCAGAAGCCGCTGTCCATAGGTTTGGTTAGGGGTAACGTTGGCTGCTTGCAAAGTCATTGCTGCTAGGTTGGCTGTATCCTGGTTAGTGAACGGAATTATACTGACTTCCGTCCCGTTATCTACCATAAACCTAAGCTTGGATGAGTTATCGTAGGTAAAAGGAGGCGACAAGGGGTGGGAGAGCCGGTTGAGGTAGTCGCCGTGAACTACCTGCCTGGTATTTCCCCTGTTGGATTTTGAACGAACACGGTGGTTCGCACTTCCTATCCTGATTTCCTAAGCGTCTTTGGTAATAACACAGACCACCTCTATAGGGGGTTAGTCTACGACCGTTGCTTGATCGGGATCGACTGCTGGTACTATGGCTAGTCTGCAGGTTGTTGATTGTGGTCTGCATACTAGTCATAGCTAATCGCAAGTCCTCTAACTGCTTAGACAGAAGCTTTACTTCTGTCATGGGCTCGTTGGAGAGCTTAACGGGAGCTGGATTAAGCAACGTGTGGTGGACCATCGGGAATCCCAACGTTCGCAATTGTGGGCTGAAAAATTTGAGCTTGTTTCCTGGCTCCATATGTGGATTCAGCTAGTTGGTCTGGACTGTGGCGTAGGCGAAGACGTTCAGGATACGCTGAACGTATGGCGGGAGTTGCTAGAGCCAAATCCGGCGTAAAACAGAGTCGTCTAGCGTTGTGTTGCCTACAAACGCACGCATCTGCCGCAGTAACTGGACGGCTTGAGGCTTCCCTGTTGTATCCCAGACAGATGAAGATGGATGCGCCTCCCTTTCTAAATTGCTATGCGATGAAGTGCGTCTTTGAGCAAGTCCTATGGGTTGTGCGTGAGGATATTCATGTAGATATCCCTGAAAATGCTCAACATATCGTGCGGTATTGCGAACAGCAGTTTACGATGACGTGGCAGTTGCCCGGTGATGCGATTTTCATGAAATAGCGATTACAGAAGTGCGAGGAACGCCTATGAGTCCTCAGGCATGAACTCCGTGGCTAGGATTTGGGCCCAGAGTGCTGAATTGTCGATTGAATACTTATGCTTGGGGTCAGTCATACTTAACCGTAGATATGCGATGTGAGGTTGTGGTGTAGTGTCTTACTTTTCTATCCAATTTATCTAACACGATTGTACAGCTTGTTTTAATATGCACAACACCTACGACACAATACAAAATTCTGTTCGTAAATACGCACGTGTTCTTCGAATGTTACCGAAGAATTAGGCAATCATTATCAGTTATCGTCAAGCGGTCCGTTAACTGTCGCAGCCATCCATTTCAGTTCCTCTACACCTCATCGACCGAAACCACGCACCACAAGAATAGGATCAATCGACCAGCGGACAATCCTTCTGTGAGTCCGTTCCTTGTAACATTTATTTCATTATTATTCGTATATGTAGCATCATTTCCACTACAGTGGAACATTACATAGCTAACACTATCTACGATAACCAAACACAATTTACCTCAACGATCGAGCATGATAAAGAGCAATACGACTATTACTCCGGACGAGTAAGAAGACAGATAGCTCGTGACCAACGGTTTATAGGACAAGATCTGCAGTGGAAGGTTTACACGTGTAGCGATGCGGCGTGACTCACCGGGACAAGTGACAATTCCGCGGTTGAGCGTAAACAGATAAGGTGAACCCGGTAAAACAAAAGCTCGTTGCGAGTAGAAAAGAAGTTGTAGGTAAAAAGGGAAAGTGGCGTGTCACTACAGAACCGATTTTAAAAATATGAGCAAATAGCGCCTAGGAGAAAAAGGTACGTTTGAAAAACGAAAATGTCAAATTCAAATCGGAGATGGCTGTTAAACCACAATCGTGAAATTAATACAATCTAAAATTACGTTTAAACCCTATAGATCCGCAGAAATGTGTACAGATAATATACTATTGATGTCTCCTGGAGAAATCAAAGTTCTCGGAGAAAAATATAGAAAATTATATAATAAATAAAATAAATAAATGAAAAGCACGGGTGCTCACCAATTTGTGGGCGTTAGCTTTCCGGTACCCGGTACGTGTATGTCACAAACGAGTGTTCGTACGAAAAGCAGAACGAGACAATTCACGAAACGGAAGACGGTTGCATTGTGATAACCTGCAGAGCAAAAAGGACGACGTATATCGGGAGCAAGTGTGCGGAAAGTGAAAGCAAACCCGTGCTAAACGTATAGGTGACCTTGGTATGGTAAAACAGCGAGATGCAAAGGAGGAGGAGTACATGCAGGGTGGGAGGTAATTCATGTCACTACAAGTTAGGTAAAACAGAAAGAAATATCACAGTGAGTGTCAAAATTTGTTGTAAAGAAACTATGAACGGGAGATGTCTTCGTGAATTGCTTTTTTCTTCTTAGAATCATTGTCACTACAAGTTCCTTTTGTGTTACTGCCTCGTGATGAAATATCACAGTTAATTTCAACAATTAACTTCAGCTCACCTCCAGATGCACTTTTCGCGTTTTGATATCTGAAATAGTTGCTGGGTTCCCGATTCAGTTCCATGTGCCTCTGGAGATCGGGGATATCTGAGACTGTGTTCAACTTTAGTTCAACTGGTTTACCTATAATGAGCACAATGAGGAATTTTCCCCTTGGCCGACTAGCTGTTTGAAAAAAGTGCTTCTGAGAACATTTTGTTGAACTTTCTGCGGACCGCTTTCTTCCAACCGGTATGAGTGTTTCACTGACGAGCAGAATTCTTCCTTGTGCCCTCAATTATCGCACTTTTGACAGATGTTTTTTCGAAGGGACAAAATCGTGAAGAACTCCATTTACCACACGACCAACAGACAGAGGTTGGTTTCCTTGTGTTGCGTTTCACGGATTTGAAATTCATCATAGATGGCTGATTTTCTCGGAAACGCATTGAATGAACGATAGCTATGAGAGTCTTCGACCAACGCAGTATCATGCTTCATGAAGAGTAAACTTTTGCATTCGACCATGAGAGACTTCAGGTTGATATCCGAGTCCAGATCAAGTCTGAATAGTGGACTGGCACGAATGTCAAAATCTTCTGGACTCTGTCGTGCTCGAATGAAATTGAGGCACTTGAATTGGTCATCGGTCAACGAGCGTAGTTTGAGCGGTTTATGCTCACGATTTTCTCGGTTAGCAAGCATGCATTAATCCTCTCCATCGCGTTCTTTAATTTTCAGACACTCTTACCGGATGCTGAACAGAGGTGCTGACTAACCAAATATTTCTGACAACTTTGCCTCTGCTTTGCACATTTCAAGTCTTTGAGTTGTTTTGGAAGTCTAAGGTCAGTAAATTTCGTATGTTCGTGGATTCCAAGTTTCCGGACCAGCAAGTGAACTTTAAATACATCGTCTTGACAACTGAAATCTAAGCGGAACACGTCTCCCCAGCGTTTGAACCGTACACCAAAAGTGTGTCCAGCCTCAGGATCATAGTTAAACTCCGTGACTGAAATTGCCAGCGTTTCAAAAGAGCTATACTGAAAACCACGCGAAACAAAGAGTGCTGCCTGCAGGTTGACCCGCGGCGTAAAGGATTGGATCAGTTTCAGTTGAGCTTTCATCTACATCTGTTGCTGCACCAACATGCAGTGGAACTGGTCGAAACATTTATTGAAATTCCCCATCCCCTTGGCCATTTTGTTGTGTCTCGCCAAAAGTATCACCAAGCTTGTTCCCACGATGCGGGGCTCAACGATCCCAGCTAAAAAGCAGTTGCAATCAAGACTTTGCTGGTAGTGCCAGCTATAAACCTGGGAGGACGAACTAATAATTCACGCACATAGTGGATTGGATAACCACAAAATAATGGTTACTTGCGGTGATCCTAGCCTATGAAATAACACCACCCAAGGTGCGACGCGTTACAAGCAATATTTTCAATCAACTAGGGTGTCTGTGCAATTCAAACAAAAGGCGTGTAACGCCAAGAATGCAAACAGGCTATTGGCGAAGACCTGTTTAACCGATGACATTTCATTGTACACATTATTTAATTCTATTGATTTTCTTGAATAACCTAACCGCTAATTTCAAGGCCTTTTTCCTGCATCTCGTTGGCGGGAGATTCAAATGCATGATTGTCATTGCGATTTCATGTTTTATTTAAAATGCTGATCCGTGATTTGTCCATGTTTCAATTACTATACTAAATTGCACGTCGTTGAATGATATTTTTCCTGAAAAGGAACGTATTCTCATACTGACCGGTTCAATCAGTGTCTGATTACGATGTGTCGGTTCATCAGCTGCATTCAATGGAATCAAATCGTTCGATTCAGGATTAAAACAATCGAATACCGACATGGCTGTCTCACCAAGTGTCTCCGTTGATCTAATACCACATAATCGACGCTACACCCACGCGTAAATAACCAGAAGAATGTTGTTCATCATCTTCCGCCAGGCGGGGAACATTACTGAAAGATAAAACTGAAACAAGTATTTTCCAAAATAACCATGAACAAAGAACATAACACTGCAAGCGAGCACGATTTAATTCGGAAATCATTTTTGTTGCGTCTCAACTGCAGAAAAAATAGTTTATATTATCACGGGTCATGACAATCTAACATTTGTATCAGTTCATTCTTCCGCTTACGTGGTCACCAGGGCAACGCCAGACTGATGTAAATCTCCCTCTGTGGACACAGTAGGGGCTTTCGGCGCTTGATTGATATGGCCTCTGTAAATCTTTGAAGCCAACCGTTTGGGGTTGTGTAAGCAATCCGACATGAAGTCCCACGATCAGCTTGGTGGCCAGTCTACAGCAGGTGGCGAGCAATTGGTGACGCAGGTGCTTTGTGAGACTGAATTGATAGCCTGGTTGTTTGTGTAACGCGCAATCTCACCCACTCGCGTTCGATCCATACCGGTACAGCCAGTCAACTGCCTCTCTGTTCTGCCCCAAGTAGGTATCTCCGCACCAATATTGAAATTCATATCCTACTTGCTATTTGACGGACAGAGGGAGCGGTGATTTCACCGAGGGCTTCGGAATCTGGATTGTTTAGAAGCGAACGACCAGGTATGCAGCAAAATATGTGCGGGGTACCGATACCACCAGCCGTCTTCGTACAAGTTGACTCACATCGTCACCTTTGAACGGCAGTTGAATGAGAACGTCGCATTTTGGTGCTGCCATTCCCAAGGTCTTGGGTGCGGCTTATACACTGTACAAACCTCATTGGGTAACCATTGAGCCTTAGAGTTTCTGTGAACCGAATTAGCTTACTCTTCGCATTATCCGGAGTACACAACCTCCTAGATCGATCAAAAAGCGTACTCAGGTGTGTGTTTGTGCGTGTGTGTGTGTGTGTGTGAGTAATGCCCTCTCATTAAAACTGATCAGAATCTAACCCATATTCGAAATCACGGTATAATAGTCACCCAGCTCACCGTCCCATCAAATATGCATTGTTAAAATGCATTACAAAAACAGATAAAGTAGCATTTCTTGACCGTTACCACGGTCTCTGATTCGTGGAGATCTGTTGTGATAGGGCACTTCTGCAGAAACGCATAAAAAGCCACAGATCAACCAAATTTATGCCACAGGCAAGGTTTTAAAACATTTTAATTGCTGAACTGCGGATGGATTTCAGTGATCCCATACAGTTCACTTCAAAGCATCTAAAATTGGCGTTACATTTTGTGCATCATTCTGTACATCTTTTAAAGATTAATTGATCGAGATGGCTTCAGACAGACAGACAGACAGATTCTGACACTTGCGATCTGCATTCGATTTGTGCACTGGGACATGCAATTGTGCGTTCCCGTTTTTTCTGTTTTTGGTTTTGTTACTGTTGTTGTTGAATCCGGAAGTTCATCTTAAGCACGATCATAATGAACAAATGTTGATTGTGCCTAGGCGTAGAAATAGATCCGTAAATGATTGCAGCACAGTTGAGGGAATCCTTGGGGTCGGTTAGGAATCAGTTACGCACGCATTTAGCCAGAGATGAAATACAGATCAAACCATTTTCGTTAATTCACAGGAATCCGGGCGCGAACAATGAGTCAGAGAAATTCGGATCCAATTGGAGATTACAAGGCGGGTGGGGGGATTTGAAATTTCCCCCTTCAATCATACTGTTATAATACCGGAAGGCGGTACCCGGTCGAAGGAGGCTGTTTATTGCGAATAACGGTCAGGGTATCGGTAAATTGTTATTCATACCACAAAATATCTCGTTTGGAACGAGTCTGCAGAATTTCCGCCCCCCCCTCTCCACCCACGCACATGCACTCAGGATACTGAGCATCGGCAGTTTGCTCCAACAGGTCTTGTCGATTTTTGGTCGTTGAAAGAAACCGCCGATCGCATCTTTTTGCGTACAATTCACAAGTGAGTAGTATCTCCCAACATGACTACTGTCGTTCGACTATGTGGCACAGATGGACGAGCAATCAAACATGCAATGGTGCGTCTTCCGATTTTATTTTGTTTTCCTCCCTCACTGTTCTCACAAGTACGTCCGTCATAAATAAATAAATAAATAAATAAATAAATAAATAAATCAAGACCGTGAGTTTGGGGTGGTGGGCCGGTCGCATCTCGCGTCAGGAGAGCATTCCTATAGAGCGCATATAATTTTCACTTGTGCCAAAGCTCAAGCACTCACTTAACACAGTCACGAGAAAATAACATTTGTAACTACACCAATTAACCGCTCATTTTGAAACCATTGGTTTTCGTCAACAGCGTGTTTAAGGACACTCAGCTCATGTATTGCGTTGTGTGTGTGTGTGTGTGTGTGTGTTTGTTCCCTGCTGCGATTAGATGTTTCAGCGTAACAATCAAACCATCGCATTTGATTGGTTCTTGTTCCAAACGTTATCGATCCGCGATCAAATGTGCGTGTGTGTGTGTGTGTGTGTGGTACGATCAGGTGATTTTTTTGTAGGGGTCACAAATGGATGTTTTCTTTTCCATTTCATCGTCTTAAAAGAGAATTCGTTCTCGAACATTTATGCGTATCCTATTGACGTGTGCATAAATACATGACCAAGATTGAATAGCGCATGTGAATTCGGGGTAGACACAGATGTGCATGCATGTGGCGGTTTACGGTGGTTCGATTGTGCTGTCTGTCCAATTGCGGATAGCGTGGTATTGTTTACTTCGCATCCATTCTAGCACGTAGTTGAAAGTGGAACCTCCGGGATCATAATACATTCATCCGATAGATGCCGCTGTTTTCACATTGTATCGGGAGATGAAAATCAGCTCACGGTCGAATAAGCAGTGACGTGGCCAGTGAGATTGCGTAACGTTAACCGCTTTATTCACTTATTTGTGTGCTGTTTTTCAACGCAGTACACGAAAAATAGTACGGAGATTGCGATAAAGCAGAGGATAAGTTGCCGAAAGCTTTGAGCATTCCAGGAACTTGATATCGGATGAAAATTGTGTTAAGAAGAGTGTTTTGTATCACGCGGGCTAACAGGACTCTTCAATAACCTACTATACGGTCGTGAAATCCGATTTCTCTACCCAAAAGAGGGATGCAACACCCGTGATGTTTTGTCATACAGTTGTGCTATCTGGTCTCTCCTGGTTTCTCGTCACCGACATTCTTTACCCCACCATCAACGACTTTGAAGGATAAAGTCCGTCCCCTGCGGTAGGGGCTATCGCGTGAGCAGTGATGGGGTATGTGGTCATAACGAGAGCCTTCACTGAGGTTACAACCACTTGCTTGACGATCGTTTTTTAACCCTCCGCGTTGGGTAAGGTTGAAAGAAGCGACCTAGATAAAGATCAGACCATAACTTAACCTTGGACCATGCACTAGACATCATCCAGGTTGATGCTTCCGTATTCCAGAGTGGGTTCCACGGGATACCGTTTTCTTAGGTTGAACAAGACAATGAAATACATGATTCACAATAGGAATCATTGGTATTAAACTTTCGTACAACTTTATCCGAGGAACTCCTGCTTAAACCATCGTTTTTCATTTCACTGCATTGGCATTATACTTGTTTCCACCCCAACTTAAAATAGATGAGTCATAGATCCGCTCGGTGCATATGATGCACTCACTCTCCAGCCCACAACCGGCACCGATCTCAAAGGTTTCACCGTGATCGAGCTTGCACAGTTTCTCACTTGGCCAGAGAAATAGTCCGAATTAAGAACAAACGTCTGGGAGCAAATCCGACCTAGTTATCGTGGATAGTTCAACTGCCTGAGGATACTTCCGCAGACGGACCAAACGAGTGAATTTCACTCACGATTCATCGCGCTGTTCCTGTCTCAGGGCTCAGGATAGAGCTGAGTTCAATAGGGTTTTAACAACCATGAACCATGCACTTTCGTGAGCGGGACATAGAGAATCCATATAGATCGGTATAATGAGTAGATTCATGAGCGCCACTGTTTGTGACACCTAGCCATATCGCTCAGTGTCTCTAACCATCGGTGACGACGATCTCGGGGCAGCCAGCTAGGAAGCCTAACGCAATCTCTATGACCGAGTACCCTGTTTACGGTTTTAATATCTTCATGCCAGGTCTTCGTTTGACCACCCTTGATCATTTTACAAACGCTACCTGCCTCGGCAAATATCGCTCACCGTGGTAACCTATCTGGTGACATACCCCAACCGACATAATCTACGGAGGTCGATCACTTGCTTCAGTGAACGACCGCGACTACCTAAATCTCTACGCGGAACCTCGGCATTGCTCGTCCGGTTACCCCACCACACTCGTGCAATGCAACGTAGACAGCGGTGTTCGAACACTGACAATGGTCAAGTCTTTGCACTGTAGAGCAACACTGGCCAACTTATTGCAGCATAGATACTGGACCCTTCACAGACAGACAGTCGGATGTCGCGACGGCACCACAAATGTCTCAAGTTGGTAAATGCCAACCAAGCCTTTTGTATGCGCGCTGACACTTCACCTGCGATGCGTCCGCCAGGTGAGATATAGCTGCCCAGATAGCAAATCTTGCCTACTTTCCCAGTCAAGGGGAGGTTGGGGCTGAACCAACCCGATTCTGTTGCAACATTTTACACTTTGAAGATACCAAACGCATACCGTGCATAGTTACACTAGAACTAGTATAGAGTAGTTGATCTCAGCGAAATAATCTGTGGATGAACAGGTTGCGCCTGGCGCAACGTCACGACAGACTCCTCGTAAGATCAGTACAAACTCATATCCGAGCCTCTCTATGAGAATAAATTAGGGTGTTTAGGTACTATGTGTTAAAAGTACCACTCGAGGTCTGCTTGAAAGTCGTGAATTTCGACATCGATTAGATCCGCAGTCCGCGAAGGCGAACATTGTCTGAATCGGTTTTGGTTGCAGCGGCTGTCCTGATCACGTGAGAGCTGTCAGCCGAACAGGGACTTGGGGGACAACATGCGATCCANGTTTAGGTACTATGTGTTAAAAGTACCACTCGAGGTCTGCTTGAAAGTCGTGAAATTCGACATCGATTAGATCCGTAGACAGCAACCAAAACTGGCACATGAAAATGCCGGGGTCATGTTTGTGGTAACTGAAACTGAATCCTCCCTGTGGATGGATAGACAGGTAGATGACACCAACCGACTCGTCAGTGACGCTCGGTAGCTAGGCCACGATCTCGGTCACGATTGGATTTGCATCAAACTTATGAATTAACTCCTCGGTGTTGTCGTAGAACATAGCTTGTTGAACCGTGTGTGCCTCCGCATTGCTTTGCGAAGTCGACAAAAAATTGGTAATAAAACGAAACAAATGTGTGTGTGTTTGTGTGTAAGGAATTTCACTTGTTCCGGGAATCCAATAAATCAGTATCCTCTTTCTNTGTTTATAAACCTATTACACACAACTGCTCGCCATCCGGTAACTATAGTTCATTACCGCGCTTGTCTCGTGCACGGACGGCCCCCTTGAACACAATGCGTTGGTGTGGCTTCAGCAAACTAAACGCAAATCCAACTCAAAGGGATCATAGATTTCCGAACAAGTTGTGAAAATTTGAGTCAATTCAATTAAAAGAGAGGAATAGTGGGCCGATTGCACACATGTTCTGTTTAGGAACGAACGTATCACGGCCACGAATTGCATTCTCTGCTACGTATATCATTTCCCATCTATTGATAAGACAGAATCACGGAGATTGTAAACATTCCGACCACACCGGGTCAGCCAGGTGAAGTACTCGGGTGTCACACTTGAAAGTGATCTTCGCTGGTCCTTACCAACCCAATCTGTTGCTCGCAATTTGAAAGTTTTCTCTTTTCAGATAAGAAGACTGCGCCAATTCTGTTCTGATTTGTCGGTGATAGACACTTTTGTTCAACTATGTGTCCTCCCTATACCGCTGTACTGCTCCCCTGG
>UZAN01058301.1:0-12158 GCA_900618425.1 Echinostoma caproni
TATAAACGCCAATGATTCGCTTCCCAAATGTGATTTGTGTCCAGTGAACTAGAGAAAATATATTGAGAGCATTTCCTGAAGAACTGACTTTTGACACAGGTGAAAGACAAACTGCCGAAACTGACCTCATCCATGATAATCTACTCTTTTAAGTGCGTCTGTGGCGCATGTTACATAGGTTGTACGATAAGGCGTTTGTCTCAACGTGTTAAGGAACACTACCCGCGATGGTTGAATCAGGGAAAAATCGGCTGTATCTCAAGCCCCATAGTGGGGCATCTCGTCGACACCGGCCAAAACAAATCGATCCGGAGAAAGCTTTTGATGTGGTTTATCGCATCCCAATCAATCGCTCAAGGGCAGCCCGAGTTTGGACACTAGCTATGGCCGCGGCGATCGTCATTCGCTTACTGGGCCCCGGCCTGTGTGCCCAAAAGCGATTGGTGCAGGAACTCCAATTGCCTTGGCCGTGTGTGAAGACCGCGACGGAACATGATGTGTCACTTGACCCAAGTGGGGAAAGGTCACATCAACTAACACGGTAAACTTTCCTACACACACACACAAGCAAAAAAACACCGATTACTCTCTACCTCCGAATATTGACTTTAAATGAGCCAATGGCTATGATTATGTAAGCATTTTTTCCACTATATGATATGTAAGACCATGACTAGGAATATCCGAAAACAATTGTTCGTTCACCGACTCGTTTTCTCTATGCTATCAAGATTTTATGATAGAGAACTTCTCAAACCGTTCTATTCGAAGTCTCAGGTAAAATACTGCAAACATAACCAGTACTTAGAAATTGCAGATCATTAACTAATAGATTTATGTAGCCTGAACCCCACTTCGGTGCTCCAACAGGCACAGTCTTATTCTGATCCTTGCTAGCGCGGGTGTATCTATGCCCTGAGCATAACAACGACAGGGCTGAGATTTTCTGCGTACAGCTGAGTAGACGCGATTGACAGTCAGTAAATACTGGGCGAGGGTGACCGCTACACTATTTTCTTTAGACCCATGGCTGGTATTCATAACATTCCACTGTGTACCCATGTGTGGTGGATAGTAGGCATAACCATACATGCATGAAAAACCTGGCCGACGAAATGACCTTTAAGATCATTTGATGCTATGCTGCCCTTTCTGGATTGCGGTGAATCAGTACCAGAGATAGATAACCCGATTGATCGTGTAACTAAACTCTCACAGGGGTCGGGCTAGCTGATTGAAGCTCTAAATCGACGCTTGTAGCAGAGCGAATAGGATTTGGTTCATGGGCTGTGAAGTTGCGCTTAGTCCGCAATGAGTACAGTGAGTAAGCCCTGTTTAGATAAATACTGCCGCAGAGAGTGGGTTTTAGTGGGGTCTGACTGCTTCTCACCAGGGTCATTTTGCCTTCTATGACTGACCGATGATTGACGAATAGTTGGGTTCATTCCACAATGCGCCCAGGTAGTTCGTCCACTTATGGACTTGCTCAGAGGAAACCCCAAAGTTAGCGACTTAAGTACATCAGCACAGCAGGCTTTCGATGCCATTAAATTAGCTGTTTCAAATGCTGTTTTACTGGCACATCAGGACCCTGGTGGAAAGCTAAGTTTAGTAGTAGAAGCATCAGACATGGCAACCGGTGCAGTCCTCCAACAGTGAAAAGACGGTGCCTGGCAACCTTTAGGTTTCTACTCACAACGCTTTTTGGACGCAGCCTCTAGGTACAGCACCTTTGGTCGTGAACTATTCGCCGTATACCTGGCTGTTCGTCATTTTCTTCAATCATTAGAAGGTCGTGATTTCATCATCTCCACTGGCCATAAGCCACTCACGTACGCTCTTAAGTCCTCTAATAACAGATACTCTCCTCGAGAGGTACGTCACTTGGACTATGTGTCGCAATTTACTATTGACATTCGACACGTTGCTGGTATGAGTAATGTCGTTACCGATGCTCTGTCACTCATAGTGGTAGTTTCCAATAACGTGATCGATTTGACACGTATGGCACAACTGCAAGATTCCGAACCGGACTTGCAAAACGCATTGAAGTCCTCTTTAAATCTTCAGCGTTTGCCACTAACCGATTCCGAGGGCACGATCTGGTGTGGTACCACTATCACAATGTTTTACTTACCTTTTGATCTGCGTTGATCGCTTCAAGCGTTGGCCAGAAGCAGTCCCGATCGCCGACGTCTCTACCGAAACCGTAACTAAGGCGTTCGTCGAGCGTTCGGTAGCGAATTTTGGTTATCCCACCACGTTGACTACAGACCGCGGACCTCAATTCGAGTCCGCATTATTCAACTCACTAACAGCCATGTTAGGGTGTCAACGTATACGCACAACAGCATATCACCGGGCCGCTAACGAAATTGTCGAACGTTTTCATATGCACTTGGTGCAAATTCCGTCATTACATGGACGGAAACACTCCCACTAGTCCTACTTGGAATAAGAAATGACATCAAAGACGATCTCAACTGCACACGGGCCAAATTAGTATATGGGACTACACTCCATCTTCCCTGAGAGTATATTTCCCCACATAAAGCTGCACTTCAAGCGTCACCGGATTACGTCCAACGGCTTACTCATCACACGTGTGAGTTAGCCCCAGCTGTCCCGCGCCCACTGCAAAAAGTAGTCTTCACATAAGTCAAGTTAAGTCAAGTCAAGTCGAGAGGTTGATATTCAGCAACCACATAACCACAGTGTGTCGAGAAAAAGTGGAAAAAGAACAATATACAACAATCAAAAGGCGTGAAAAAGGACAGCAACATCACAAACCAGTGGCAGACTTCCTGCAAGGAGTTCATGGTTTGTTAGAAATCTGGCGAGATAAGGATCAATAGAACGCCTGTAAGCTTCAGTGCGTGTCTTTATAAGTTTGTGATTGGAACGGGTGGGTGAGTGAGAAAGGCACTGCCTAAGGGCGGGAGAAAGAGCATGGGAAATATCCGATAAAATTTTCTTGGAGAATGTTTTACAGGACTTGATGTGATGTGCCCCACATACTGTACCAGATGTTCGCGTGGTATGAGACTGCAAACTGACAGAAATTTGAGGGATCAGGAAATGAGTTTGAGGTCCTTGTTAAAAAGACCGGGGAAGATAACAGGGGAACAATAAAGCAAAACGCACGCAAAAACAAAACACCTTTTGTGATTTCACCACAGACACGACCCTAAGGCGGTCTCTAAAGTCAGTACCTCGGCTGACTGGTCGAAGTTTACTTATCACCACCCTTCTAAAGGGAGGCTGATGTAAAGGTTCTTCAACCGACAGTTTCTCAACGGCAGTTTTCTTTTCTTATCTCGTTTTTCTCCATGTTTCCCGATAGATCCATTCAAGCTGGGTGTAATCATGAAACCGAAGACCAGTAGCATCTTCACTCTACGCTGGTGACTAGCCTCAGGACAGGTTCAGCTTCCAACCAGTCCTGTATAATTGAGGACTATCAGGACATGGTTACATAACCGTCGCATACTTATCAGAACCATCAAGGTTCAGATATCAATTAGTGAGTTAGCCAATCGATTAGGTAGATTAATTACAGAAGCTAGACTGCCGTTATTCCTTTCCTTCTAACATAAGGACCCTTTTTCTCTACCGGGCACGATCAAGTATACTGTCGAGATTTAGCACGTATCGCCATTATTCGGCGATAGCTATCTTCCAGGAAAAGATTCTTAATTAGATATAGCAACTTGGACACTTCCAGAATTAAATTTTACTTTAACTCTTATCGTGATTTTATTGAGCTCGAAAAGCGTGCCCCGACACAATTCCCCACGGTGAGCTCTGCATCGCACGCTTTCGTTGCATTGATCAGAACTACTTTCAGGTTTCCGCTGCCGTTTCTTAAATAACCGCCTAGGCCTAGCCAAACCTTTCGGAAGATTCAGAATATACGTTTACCACAAACCCAATCTTTGGTCCTATTTCTACTTGGGATGGATATTCAAAACGAACGTGAGCAAACATTAGTGACAGGTTCTGACGAACATCAGCAACCGCCTAGGCACTAAAAGTCTCTGTGGTCGCATAAACGTCACAGAATCGGTACAAGCTGCAAATACCTTCAGCTGGTACCCGACGTCCCCGGAGTGTACCGTGTAAGATAAATGGAATGTAGTTAAAGGAGGGTTAACTAGCCTCACAGAAAGGTTCGTGCTACTGAGGGAGGGACGAACCAGACATGTACTGATATGGTGGAAACCCGGGATAGAGAGGGCGCTGAAAATTCGCCGACAATATTGGGGTCGCGTTAAGCTTTACGGCACTCAACAGGCGTGGAGCGACTACAAGCGGGCGCGCAACAGATATCAAGATCCCCAAAGGCGTGCAAAATATCACTTTGAGTTTAACTCAGCGCGAGGCGTCAAGAAGGTCCCGTAAAGCTTCTGTGCGTACGTGCAAGCCAACGCGCACACACGGGAGAGTGTAGGAGCACGAGATTTGCCCGATGGACGTATAGGTACGTGTAACCGCGATAAAGCGGAAACCTTACTAAAGTTCTTCAAAAACGTTCATAGGATCCCAACCAACTTTGATAATTCGGGTTTACCAAGATCAACTGATACGTCAGAGTTTGCCGATATCGCCATCTGTGAAACAGATGTACATCCAGAACTCCAGACGCTCAACGAGCGCAAGTCAACAGGTCTGGATGGAACCCATCCAATCATCGTGCAGCCTTTGGCCGGGGTGCAAGCCGAATCGCTGACTGTACTCTTTAGGGAATCAGTGCAAACTGCTACTTTACCCCAAGACTGGCTTACAGCTACCGTAGTAGCATTACAGAAGGCTGGACCGAAATACAAAGCAGAAAACTATAGACCCATCAGTCTAACGTCAGTGCTGTGTCAGTGCCTGGAGCGACTGACCAGAAGGTAGATTTGCCTACACCTGACTAGTAATCAACTCCTGTCACCGGCACAACATGGCTTTGTGCAACGGAAATCATGTATTACAAACCTGTTTGTATTCCCAGACGAAGTCACTGAACGTATGGATGAGGAGAAACATGTGGGAGTCTGCTACTCAGACTTCTGTAAAGCGTTTGACTCTGTCAGCCATTGATTGTTGGACTTCAAGCTTCGGAGCCTAGGTATAACAGGTAGAGAAAGGGACTGGATTGTAGCCTGTTTGAGTATTCGCACCTTCTGGGTCAAGGTGGGTGACTACATTTCTAACCATGAGATGGTTACAAGTGGGCTTCCCCAGGGNNNNGGGCTCAGTGCTAGACCCCTTTCTTTTTCCCATATTCATCAACGATCTGGTACAGGATTTTCAAAATCCGTGTTTCATGTTTGTTGATGATGTCAAAATGACAGGGTTAAACCTGCGAAGGGACCTAGAGATAGTCCATCAGTGGTCGGTCAAGTGGGACCTACCTTTGAAAATAAACAAGTGCCGGCTCTTAGAAACGAGAGCTGAGGTATACTCGTTGAATGGAGGTTCCATGCAGCAGGTCCCGCAGATAAAGGATCTAGGGTTTCTTACGACCCAAGATTTTAAACCCTCAACTCAGTGCTCCAAGGCTACCGATCAGGCTAGGGGCAGATGTTCAGGTTGTGTGCCACAGTGACATGCTGAGGGCCTGAGGTTTTCGTCCCACTGTATAAATCGATTGTTCGCCCACCGCGGAAGTATTGTGTGCAGGTAAGGGCAGCGCATTACAGGAAGGACGTAACATGTTTAAAAAGAGTGCAACGCCTTAGCTACTCGAATGGTGACTGGGCAAAACGGTAAAAGCTATGAGCAGCGGTTGAGAGATCTTAATCTCTTTTCGCTGGAGCGTAGACGAGTGAGAGGAGATTTGATAGACTTTTAAAATTGTAAGACGTCTATCGGGACTCAACCTAGATGACTTGTGTACGATTTCTCGTGCTCAAAACACGAGAGGTCATGGCTATAAACTTCAACAAAACCACGCCAGGTTGGAAGTACGAGCCAACTTCTTCACACACAGGGTCATACCCATGTAGAACAGGTTATCCGCACAAGTGGTCAACTGCGCCAGTGTTAAAGATTTCAAGGTGGTCCTGGACGCATGTTGGTCAGCAACGTTAGAGTAACAACATGAAGAATAATTCCACTTTAGCCGAAATTTTGTGAAATGTAATAAACTAGGGCTTGGTCGTTGGAATTGTTCTCAAACGGACTGTCCTGTCACATGTGATCTGTGTATACGAGCGCATGTGTACTTGAGGTCTCTAACCAAGGAGGCGAGGAATGACAACACCTAGATATGTGGCAGTAGGTCCCCTGGGTATCGACTGAAACTGGTCGATGGGTCCCAGTGTCTTGCTGCGTTGCCTGCTTTCTTCACTGACCAGCTGTTGGTCCCATTTTGGCGACCATGCGTAGATTTCTATCCAGTTCCCCCGAGACCGACTCCATCGCGGCCACCCCGACCAAATTTACTTCATTAGAAATTTTATAGCGTAAGTTTTCTAGAAAGTTCACCAACATTATAACCACTGCCAGAAAGAATGACAGTAGAACGAACAACAGACTAGGGGAGAAAAAGTAAGGAAATGCAAAGTAATCATGAGAATTTTGCCGCCGCCGAATCACCTGCGAAGACGAACTTGACAGGCGAAATCATCCATTGCTCGTACTGTACAACTTCGACTCAACTATTACTCTCATACTTATATCGTAGAACGTACACTGATTGAGCTTCAAAAAGTATACAGTGGAACGGATAGCTGCTCGGTGAAACACTTTACAGATGTTGTCACTCATTACTCCTACTGTAGAACCTCCATTTAATCTCATTTTCCAATCGTAAAAAGTACCTTGATGTAGCTTCAGAGCCTAATTAGTGAAACGGTAGGCTGTTTGGTTGAATCCTTAGTTGAACGATGCAGTGTCTCTATGGATTCTTATGATTTTCTTCTCTGTTTCCCTTCTCTACTTCCCTCATCAGTTGGGTTTTCACCTCAAACTGTCGACCTTAGCAATGTTCCTGTGTGATCCACTTCTTTTGGCGTTATTGGGGCCACCAGAAGCCTGAGGTCCATACTCCTTATGGACAATTTTGGCTCCGGCAAATGTTATTGAGCTCCACAGTCTGCACTATTCTGACCACACACCTCCGCATTCCGGACCAGAGTGACCCTGCCAACAGGCCGGAGCGTTTTTTCGCTCTCAAACGCTCCGACTTTCGCGATTTTTACAAAACTTGTCTTTTCTCCATTTCAGCTGTGCAGAAATATATGATAAATCATTATTTTGTCATAAATGTTAAATTAGTTTCTTCAATTTTCATTTTATCCACAAACTTTTCCGCTTACTTTTATTGACCCAACGTATTGGTGGGCCGTTTTTTTCTCTGCCATATTGGTTTTCGTGCGGCTAACCATCGCCACCCCTACATACGTTTAGAAAATGAAGATAACATCTTATTGTTTATTATAATTCAATCGTGTTAGCATTTAGATACTACAAATGAAAGTGTACATATGTCAGTTATTCAAATATACGTGTCGTTATAAACTTATTGCGAATACCTTATAATAGTCATTATGCTTTGATGAATGCGAATCCTTGCGTAACTTTAGTTGTATTTTATTGTTGAATTCGCCCATAATGCGATAGCCACAGTGCATCAAAGTGGTTCGTCTCAGACAATGAGGTTCTATTGCCTAAACGGGGTCAACTGTCAATTAGTATTATGATTTCAAATGGGAATTCGTCGTGTATATAGCAAATGAAGCGTGAACTGAAAAGCTCGGAAGTAGTGGACAGCTTTTTCGACCTGGTTGGGTCTCAACAGCAGTGCGAATCCATCGAGCCAACTGGGGATCGAACCCGCGACTTCATGGGCAAAAAGCAAACATGCTACCCACCACGCCAACGTAGTAGTGGGTAGTAGTGGGTAGCATGCTTGCTTTCTGCCCATGAAGTCCCGGGTTCGATCCCCAGTTGGCTCGATGAATTCGCACTGCTGATGAGACCCAACCAGGTCAAAACAGCTATCCAGCGCTTCTGAGCTTTTACTTCACGCTTCATTTGCTATATGCATGACGAATTCCCATTTGAAATTGAACCAAATCTTCCATTACTCACATGAATTCTTATTATAATTATTATCAGCTTGATCTTAAGTTAAGTAGACTGCAGAGTTGACATATGGCACTCAAGAAGCAGTATTACCCGCTTACGGGAGTCAAGGACCTAAAAAGAGAACTGTCCACAACCAACACGGTAAGGTTTTAGTTCATTTCCAATTATTTATCACACATGTCCTCAGATCAGACTCCAATTACATACGACATGCAATGCCAAGCGTCAACGTGAGATATTTAATCCTTATGCTTACAGAAATTAGTTAATCATTGAGATAGTCGACTTAAATTAATCGTTCTTTTCTGCTCAAACAACATTACTTGATATCCAACATGAAGGGTGATTGTAGTGCACATTTCATTTGTGAATGAATATAATTGAATGGTGCCCTTGTTTTCATTATCAGTCGATTGAACTGGAGTGGCATCCGCTGGAAAAACGCATTGTCGTTATTGTGCAGAATAGACGCGCTCATGGGTAAGTTCAAATGCCGATTAGCAATTATGTAGAGATATCTCGTGATAAAGCGTTGGTCGTGTGTTCCCGATATCATTCATATTTTTATTCCTCTGTAGTTTTCTTTAATACATAAGGTAGTAATCACGCATAACTAAGGGGTTTTTTATAATGATTACATGTGTGTAAATCGGATATAAGGTTCACATTAGCTACCGCTTACACCTTTTACAACTTATCTGATTTTTTTAAAATTTCTTTTATATTTCCATTTTGTAGATACCATTTACCGTCATCAATTCAACAAATATAACTATAGTTATATGGAGTTTATCGTTACAGGTGGATTATCTTGTCGCTGGTGGCGGTGACACAATGCAGGAGTCGATACGTCTGCTAGTCAAACGCGTGTTCACCCCGCAGCTTAGCAAAGAATTGAATTGGAATAACATCCGTGGAAAACGCGCACCGTCCTCAACACGTATAACGGAAGCAATCATGGGTAAGGGGAAATGCTGATAAGCTTTGGAATGCATACATCCCTTAGCGACTCATTCATTGTGTGTTCCATTTATATTTGCGTGCTTATTTCCTATGTTATTATTCTGATACTATTTTGCACTGTTATCACGCATTTTCAATGAATCGTCTATTCGGAATGCATCATATAAATTGATTATTGAGTTCAAATGTGCTTTTAATCATAAGTATTTTACAAGTTCCCTGATTTACACTAATATTCTTTTATATTTCCATTTTTCAGAAGCCATTTATCGTCATCAGTTCAGTGAATATAATTAACAAGAAGGAACCCGTATGTTGAAGAACTTCATTTACAAGCATGATTAAAGAGTTACTCTCACTATTGTACATTTATTATGTTCCTGCATAATAAATTTATTGTCATACATTCTTGGGCCTTTTACTCGACGGTACATATTGGTATGGGATAGGCCCTGAGTAGTCCAACGATTAATCGTTAGAAGCAAACCGGTTGGTTCAAATATAGGCGAAGCAGTTAAGAGGGAGGTATGTTGATCAGAAATAAGCTAGGTAGGTATATTATGAGTAAAATGGGGAGTGAAAAAAACGAGAAAAGAAATGAATAAATAAAAGAGGTTTGTTTCGTGTTTGACTGAAAAAACGCTCAAAGTGCCTGTTGTAAGTTCGCGTTTCGCGGAGCAGAACGCGAGAGATTGCTCGTTATTTTCGCTTCTTTGCTGGCAGGGGAGGAACACACCCCTGCCTCACTTATAGGGTGTTTAAGGTTGATTATTTAGGTTTTAGTCAGTCCCACATCAAAACAACCGACGTCTAAATAAGCCAAATTAATTCCAGTACTTGCCGGTGCTGGTCAAATGGTTAGGTCGTAAAATTGAGACCTGGGAATCCAGGGTTTGAACCACACCACTGCCGCCCGTTTTCCCTATTTCTGTATTTTAACAGGCAGTCTTTATATGGCCGCAACCCCCTTCATGAATGCTGAGTGTACGTTTGTATCTTCAAGAAATAAAAAAAATAAGTAAAATGATACAAAAAGACACATAAAAGCCTCTGAGGCCATTCTTCTGGAGTTTATAAAATTTAGCCGAGTATAAATATTATTAAAAATTCATACATTTCCGTAACTCCACCGTTCTACTNATTTGCAACAGACTGGAGATTAGCATGTTTCCATTTTCCTCTTTGACTGATTCATCATTTAATTTTTACCCTTTTATATATTTTGTCTCTCTTGAGCATTGCAACTCCGAACTGTTTACCATTTTGTGAATTAATATTGAGGATGCTTGCAATATCCCATTAGCTTGTTCAAGTTGAGCAACCCGACCGCAACCTGGTGAAACTGTCCGGTTTGTCGTTCACTTGAACTGTGGTCATTGATCTACTTCTTATTCGCACTAACATTTAATGTACTTCTCGATCTATGTCTCTACTCAGTGCATGAGAACTCCTCAAATTATTGCAACCTGTTTTACATATAATCATGTTTTGTACATGATTCAAGGGATTCGTGAAATTACTATTATTATTATTATTACTATTATTGCGTACTGAAAGACATTAATTGTTCTAATTTGCCAATTTGATTTTCCTGCATAACCTGTCTACCGACTGGCTTTTTCTTGTAGTGGTCCGATTTCTTAAGTGTTCCTCAGTCGATCACTGTTATTCGTATAACGCATCTCGGACTTGTTCACTCCAAATATCCTCTTCAATAACTTTGTCAAATTCGTGGTTTAATTCCCTGCATGCAATTTACTCCGGGTATTGCGGAAGTTCCTTCAAGATTACATAAACAAATAACCTCAACTTAAAATAATAGTTCAAGATTAAATAAGTGGGCGTGTTAGAAACTGTGCAATATAAAAGCACACAAACGATAACAACGTACACTGGAATGTAAAGTTAACTGTGGCCTACGACGGAACTCTATAGTCCCTCACTCAATAACATCCAGATAAATTTTGACAATCCACCCACAAGAGCACTCCATCCACGAGCACCCCGTTCGAGTTTCATCCTTGTAAATTCTTTCAAACAGCGGTAATTGTTTAAACGAATATAATTTTTTATTGCTTTTTAGGATTAATATTTTCCCAATACATGTTAATTTCAAAAATTGCATTTTAACTTTTTTATTTTAATTTGTGACCTTGAGAACATGTTGGATTGTTAGAACATGTGCTTTCAAGACACGAGATGAACCATTCTGAATCCAGTGTGAGTCATGTCTCACTGGGCCTTTTGGTTCAAGGTTGCTTCTGTATTTTCCGTCTTGCGGGCTATCTGGAAGTCCCCTCCACGGAGAACCTACCGTGAGAAGTGTTCTGCATGTGTACTGTGAGCGGCGGTGAGTGGCCGGGGATTGTGCGGCCATTTTACAACAACGGTTATTCTATAAGAACTCGTACTGCGTTGCTCGGAGTACTTTTGGAATCATAGTACGGGACGATTGAAAAATACTACCGAATATGCAATAGAATGTGATTTGATTTCTCTAATACATACATTTACGAACGACGTTGGCACTTATTTCGGTAGGCGTTGACTGATTATGCCCCCCACCGCACGTAGTTCCATTGAAGGCCAATTTGGCTCACATGTAACCTTTTCAAAATTATTCTATTTTTTCTGTCATAATAAATAACCTTTGCGACTTTACGGGGTCTTTTATAAAGGTCAAGTTTGGGCACCTTTAGAGTTGTGATCTTGACGGTAAAACTGGCCGTTCTAGGCTGCACAAAATAATAACCAGACTGAAGGTTCTGCTTGCATCAAGTACATGTCGGACACTGCAAGTACAAGAAGCACATCACTCCGTTCGGGAACATTGAGATGACTTGTACGGTGTAAACCCCCCAAAGCAATTTATGCAATTGTAAATCAGCTACTCATGAGTAATATATAGAAAAAGACTGTGCCCTGAAAACAGAACCCAATATTAATAAAAGAAATATGATGAAAAAGGGATATAATAATAATAATAATAATTACGTGAGATATATAAAATATTAATAAAAGAGAAGGAAAATATTTTACAAATAACAAGGATATATCCGTTTAACGTGACTAAAGAATATAGAAATACCATCTGGAATAGTCTTTCTCTCCCGAAT
>UZAN01058306.1:0-12153 GCA_900618425.1 Echinostoma caproni
GCATCATTCTGCTTCTGTCTGGACTGCACTGTCTCGGATTGGCTGGCACGATCTGCCTATAGTATGTAGTCAGTAGCAGTGATACGTACGCACGTCAGATATGCTCCATCAAAAGTCTGCTTATCACAGTGGCTTTCCGATCCGCGACCCCTACAGCTTCGATCCAGCGAGTGCAGTGCTCCGTCATTACAACAACTTAGTGGTATCTTCTGGGTGACATCGGAAATGGATCCATGATATTGATGGACCATAATTCACCAATCACGAATACTAGTATTGACTGAATCGGACAATGTGATGGGTGGGAGTTTGACTTGAAAAATTGGAATTTTTCACAAGCAAGAAAATGCTTTGTTACTTCAGCCTGCATAGTTGGTCAATAAGCCCGCTGTCAATGCATATCGTAAGTTCGCGCGCAGCCAGTGTGCCAGTTCATGTATTTCTTTAATACGGATTTTGTGCAACTGCTTTGGAATAACAACTGCATGTCAGCTTAACCCTGACTGTTGTTTCATCAAGACACCGGGGACAATCAAAGTCAAAGTCAAAGTTTTATTAGGGGATTTGCTTAGAAGCTCATGCTTCTTTGGTCCCCATAGGATATTTACACAGTTGAATCGCTTCTCAGCAAAGAAGTCAATTGTCACATAAAGCTCCAAGTAGGAGATAACAGATAATGTAGTTTACAACGTATTTGCGTTTATTTTTAGTTGTGTAGGAATATGAAGTGTACCAGGGTTTCATCCGGTCTCCGCTGGAAAGATTCAATAGTAGGTGCACAAACAAAGTGAGATGGAAGCTAGTTCCTTACGGATCTCTATGACTTCGTGTGTTTACTATGCTGTGCGTTTCGGTATTCTTTCTTTTGTGAGGTTGCTCCAATCATCATCCGGAGTTGTTTGTCCTTGCGCTGTACCTTCACTTATTCATGTTGGTCTTGTTCCACTGTCAGCATACCGAGACTGAATGTATATAGTTCTTTCTGGAGAATCAAAATGTCCGCGATACATTTTTCGGCACCTGCAATATTGTGATGGAAGGTGGTACAAATAGAGCCCCGGCTAGCGAACGAATTAAGAATAGGGCCCATCCAACCAGATGCGCAGACGTAGCGGCTGGAAGTAATTCGCGAGACAATGTCGACTACCACTCGAAACGAATGAATCGACAATTACAGCCCGACGGACAATCCGCATCTAGACAAAAAGATATCCACCGAATGCGACAACGTCGGAGCTTTCGATCAACGTATCTTGCGTTACAATCGGGTCAATCCAGTCGGAACGGCACGTGTAAGAAGAGGCACCGTACGTGCTAAGTGCAGACCAAAACCAGCAGGGATTGACCAACAGAATGAGGTATGTATCACCCTGCCGCGCTGTTAAGAATTGACTGTATATAATTGAACGCCTATATCGGTTTTTTAATTGAATCAATCAACGTTTTGCCAACCAACTCGCCTTCTCGTTACGTTGGTGCCGTCGCCAGTCAGCACAACGCAATGAAAGTACCTTGGCCGAACGCGTTTACAAACGGAGCATTAATCGCATCATACAACGGCATCAAAGGAAATGCACATCTGGTAATCGCGTTGGGTACACTGCTTTCCGGACGAGCGAGGGCCGCCTACGCTTTGAATTTGGAAAGTAACCAAGCCCTGGATTATGAGAATTTTAAAGCTGCGTTGGTGGCAGTGTTTTCAAAGGAGGGTGACCGTGAGAAGGCAATGAATCGGTTTTCCGCTGCGGAGTACAACCGGACTGAGTACCCGTTAGTGCACTACCAAAACATAAAGCGACGAATTTCTCTGGGCCTGTCGGAAGGCAAACACTGTAACGCGGGAGAGGCTGGCCAAGGACCGGTTCATACAAAGCATGCCGGCATAGATGAGAGACAAACTGAGGCTTGCGGTGGCGTGCGGGGTAAACGATGCAGACCGCCTAATTTCGATTGCGCAAGCCTATCAACAAGATGACGTGGTTGCTAGGATGGATCCTTCCGAAACTGAATATAAGATTGAACAAATACTTGAAGAAACTAGGAGACTGAAGGAGGAACTCAAGGACGGATCACAAGAAAGGAGACGTTTCAGGGCTCACGTTCGACCAAAACGGTGTTTCACTTTCCACAGAATAGGGTATTTTGCTCGTTTTTGCCCAAAGCACCACATTCGTTCGTGTTTTTCTCTTTCTCATCTGACATCCCGTGATGATGTCGAGGTTTTCATTTTGGGACGGTCAAAGATGGCTTTTAATGATGCAGGCGCCGGAATTTCCGTTATGCCTTGGGTGGAAGGGGTTCCGGTGAGACCGTGCAATCTGAGCGTACGTGCGGTTGGGGGTGTGTCTCTCAGTCTTGGAGAAACAATGTGTCAGTGTGCAGATTGGCGGGATGACCGTCACCCATGTAATCGAAGGTGTAAGTGAGATTATAGTCGGCGTCGATCTGCTCAGGCGCGTGGGTGCGAAGATTCATTTATTGGGAGGTAAATTGCTCGTGGGATCGCAAGCACACGAATTAAACTCAAGAAAACAAACGCATGCCCTCGTCAGCGTTGTGAGTAAATCGGCTGGTTGTTTTTGAATTGAATCAATAAACGCTTTGTCAGGCAACTTGCCTTCTCGTTACAATATGACTGATTGTGAGATCGTACATCTGCAGAAGGAGCGCCCATTCGGCTAGTTTTCCTTTCGGGTCCTTGACGGGTCTAATCCACTCCGGTGGATTGTGGTCAGTTTAAATATGAAACCTTTGACCCAGAAGGTAGGGTCACCACTTATCCACCAAACCATCCAAACCATTGCAAGACATTCATTTTCCGTGGTGGAATATATCCAATTCGTCGGATTAAGGACCCCGCTTGCGTATTGAACCACTCCACTTGCTTGGTTGAGTATGGAACTCTTTCCCACCTCACTGGCATCCGTCACAACTGTGAAGCGCTCACCAGTCGTCGGCAACTTCTGCGTCAGAAGTTGTTCGAAAGTGAGCCTTTGAAGTTCATCGAAGGCTCTCTGGACCACTGGTGTCCATTGAAAGCGGTGTACTTTCTTGAGAAATGCGTATAAAGTTTCAGCGATATTTGAAAAAGATTTTAAAAATCGGCTTTAGTATGCGNCATAGCCTAGGAACCGTTCTAATGTTGTTTAGAATCTTCTCAGAAAGTGACCTCACTTCCCTGTTTCCAACCTCATGACCAAGTATTATCACCATCGGCTTCCCAATTTGCGACCTCGACCAATGAATCCAAACACCAGATTCTTGGATTCTTTTCAGAAGCTTTTCCTATGGAACATATGTTCGGCTGTTGTTTAACGGTTGATAACATTATCGTCGCCATACGGCATCACGCTGGGATCACCAGTGAGTAGCTTCAGCATGAGCATGGTGCTTCTGATAACCAGAACGGCGATCGTTTGAAGTGCTACTGTTTATTGCCCAGTGTGATCCAGCAGCACGAGCGAGTTGTACGGACCTAAAGAAAGATGGGAGACCTGTGCGAAGAAACGGTCCCACGATATCGATGATCCTGGCGGAATTCGTGCTAGAAAGGAAAAGAATGCGTGAGCGAATGCCCCAAGCAACCAATGCCCGCAACCATGAGAAAGCATACATGCGCAATAGCCAGACCAAAGACAACTCTGGAGCATACTCCACTGTCGGTCTGAAACCACTGCAAGGTGCTTTAATGAGGCTTCGGTTCTACCTTTTCTTTTCTACTGAGAAAATACTAAGCGCACATTGACCTCCTCTAAAGGATTTACGCTGCAGATCTTCCGACATCGGGGCCGTCACTTGCCGGATATTTTCCAGGCAAGCTGTGTTCTGTTTGTATAAGGGCGACCCAGTCTGAATCTGGGAATCTGGAGGGGGTCTTTTATTGGCCATGCCCATATGCATAAAACCGCTTTCCCACAAGAAAGCGTAAACTTTTGTCTAAATAGTTAATTCACAAACGTTACGGCGGCAACTTCACTTTCGGCATTCCAAATGAAGTTTGCATTCACCAGGAATCCCTGGCCACTAGTGTTTTAAACGCTAGTTATTTCGACACATCACAACTCTCCTTCAGATTTCATTGAGTTGTTAGATTCTGTAGCATTGGGACTATGATTTGGAATCGAATAGTTCGAACTCGGATTCCGACTGAAAATCCACTGAATAGCGTAAAATCAGGTAGAACCCAGACGAACTGCGGAGACAATCAATTCTATTCGGAAAACCATGCAATAAATATCACAAACATCACACAATCATTGGTCGATTCTTCCACGTCTAATCAAGGATGATATGGCTTATTCGGTTGCCTTCTTGCATTCAGCCAATCCGATTGATTCTACTTGAAACCACAGAGTTGATCGGGAAATCCGTTTCCTGATTGAATACTTGGAAGCTGAAACGTGGTGCATGCATATTGCTTGCACGACCACCACACCATATCAACATTTGTTTGGGTTTTTGCTTTCCGTTAGAATCACTCTGTACATTTGATGTAATCGTCTTCCTTCTCCCCGTCTGAAACAACTGCATCGAAACCATGAACGCGCGGCCAAATGTAGGGCCTATTGTTTGATGAAAACCATATCAAAGCCCATCAAGATTGAAGCTCACTATCTAAATTTCTTTTATGCTCAACACATTCTGTAAAACCATTCCATTGATAATCCTGGAGAACACTTAAACAGGTTAGCGATCCTCCAGTCAGTGGACGAACTCCGTTCGTGGATATTGATGGTATAAACCATGGATTCATCATACCATCTAACCATGGGTTTCGTTCCCTAGGAGTACGTTCGCCCAGTACCTTACATTTTTACTTTGATGAACGATTCAAAAGAAATATGTGAAGAGCTACAGTCGTTGAACCCCCGCAAAACCGGCAGATCAGATGGGTTGCAACCAACTGAGTTGAAGGAATTTCCCGATACCTTGTCACATATCCTGTCCAAAATATTCAGCCGTCGTATTTTCTAATTTTCAATACGAGATTGCTAGAGAACAACCAGTTTATTACCAATTCTCAAGGAAGATCCTACCGAATTTCGTCCTATAGCTTGTACTTTGACCACCCCAAATGCATTTGACAGGATACTTTTACGCATGTTTCCCCACAGTTGAACATAACTGATTGCAATCAACTCACCTAGTCTCGTCAACTATTTACCCTTCATGCTCTAGCCTCCGTAGTTCATTTAATTCTGTCATCGCTGCACATTAAATGCCAAACTGTGACAATATGCTTGTTTTTATTATGAAAGTATATACAAAGAAGACTCGTTGTGTTATTAGCTTTATTCAGCAAACGTAATCATATCGTAGAACAAGTCAATAATTACTGATCCAATGGGATGCCTCCATCAATCACTCACACACGTGGCATGCCTGCGCTAACCATGGATTCGATCCCACATTCGTCGACTCCTCGTCGCATGCGGAAAAATCCGTTCTCACCCCATTCTTCGTTCCACGAATTCGCAATCAACCAGTACTTTTCACCGTTTTCCTCTCCCCAGCCGAGTAAGCGAATCGCGTGACCTCCTAAGCGGCGACCAGTTACATGAGAGTAAATTCCACTTTCATAATTCGCGAAGTCTTCGTATACAAAGAATCCAGCTTCGACTGGTCCCCGCGTCATAATTTCATACATTATATCCTTTTCTCTAGCAAGTAAATTGTACGAAGATTGTCCTGTTTTTTTTCAAATAAAATGAAGTCAAATAGAACTGTTTATGATTTCGATTTACAAATGCAACCACTGCAGTAGACCTGGTTAATAATAAGCGAAACACATAAGTATAATAGCATAACCTAAAACAAGGGAGTAATGAGCGATCGAAAGTTTGATGTACTCGACATATTTTATCAAGTCTAACCATTTAGAAAATATAAAATCAAACCAATCCCAAGCTACTGATTTGGAAGTAAAGGGCAATAATAAAAAATTCTCGCATTTCATGACAAGCCATCATCGATTATTTCCTATTTCACGAATACATTTTCTGATGTCCGATTAGTTTTTCTACACTGAAGTCAGTCATTTTCCACAGCGTCCATTTACACACTCATCCTGGTAACGGCATTTATGATTGGAAATCAGTCGGTCGAGCAGCATTTTCCCTTGCGATTATGATGACAACTCATCATCGGTATCGTCGAAAACGGAAAAGGAACTTGAATGTGGGATAGATGGAAAAAGACATCCCGGATACCCCCTCCTTCAATTGTCATGAACTCATACATTGTCGCCTGTGCTGATAATCGGTCGAATGTCACTTGGTATGATACTGAAAATCGACTGAAGACGTTTCACAAAGATGATGATACACTACCCTAATTTTCAATGTGGTGGATCTTGATTTAAAATGCACTAGTGGTCAACTGAATTTTCTACTGTGAATTTGGGATTCAGCAAGCAAACCCAACTGTTTTTCACTAGTTTCACTTCGAGCTGCTCAGACTAAGGCAGGATATATTTGTTAACCCTCCATATATGAAACGTATCTAGCTATGACACGTTAGTTGCATTGCAACACTGCAGGAAAGTGGTGGTAGATAAACAATCACAGGGACTGTGCACTCGAAAAACGGACGGGATGGATATACCTAAACGCTTGCCTCACGTTTGTCGATCAAGTGTGAATGCGAAACGTTTTTCACTCTAATCACTTCAAATCGACAGTTTTCTCGCCACATTGGTGATGAGTAGATTAGCCAATAAGATTGCATTACGTTTGAAGGGTTACGACTTAAGTATCATAAGTTGCAGGATTCAAATACAAAATACATCGATATCCAAAACCTTTCACCACAACAATTTCCCAATCACTTACCGTAAACTTTGTCCTGCTCGTACGTTTTGTTATAACCGGCCTGACATTTTCTTTCACAGAACGGAGTTCGAAAGATTTCCTTCGGGCAGGGCTTTAGTGTTCCAGATGCACCATGATGACTGCATTTGGGGAATGGATAGGGCTCACATCCGGTCGGGTTTTCCAGTGAACCGCCAGTCACAATGCCGTAGCTTTTCCAGTAGTCCCAAGCCAATGGAGGATAACCTCCGTGGCATCCNTGTCCACAGTGTCCGCAACAACTAAGCAGATCACGAGCGCTCAAATCGGCCGTTAATTGACCGTTACTGTGGATACACGTCCGATCGGTCATGGCCTCCGTGGCCCCAAACGCCTGCAATGTACATTTTAGAATAACAGCTTTTATTACAAAGGAACAAACACGTACTTCGAGTAGACAACTATATGAATTGTTGAAATCCTGTATGTTCGAATTTCTCGGTTCCGAAATTTCGATGCGAATTCCTATGAACTTCCACTATTTTTCTTTCTTGTCGAGAAACTCGCCATTAAACATATATCGCATTAGGTAATATTGTTTCAGAAGACCTCGACGGACAGGTATATGGCCCTTGCAATACGATTTAACCGTCCGAGGATTTTGAAAGCCGAATGATCTTCAATCGCCATGATCGCGATGTGTACAATGCGATTCATTGTCTTATGAGTTCAAAATCCATACTCTCATCACCACCGGACCATAGATCCCATTTCGATGTGTATCCTGCGGATTCGTGGACAGCAACCGCCGCTATTGTTTGGGTAGGTCGAAATAGCTACGCTTTTATGAGAAATGATTCTAAAGCAACTGATTGTACTGAGAGTAGATGGTAAGAGAACTAATGAGTGACTTGTGAGTGTGAATGTGCATGAGCACCGCGAATAAGAGTGAATACCACAGATCACTTACCCAACAGGATCCGCAACTCGACTGATCTCGAATCTCTTTGATCGACGGACATTGAGGCCATTGTTCTCGTGCATCAAACGACTTTGGTAGATCTCGATTGAAGGCATTGTGGTGAACGGTCGGCCGACGTGAGTTCCGTTGCTCTGGAGTTTCGAACAAAGCTCCCAAGTGTTGTTTGAACTCTGCCACATTCTTGAATCGTTTTGACGGAGCTGCCGACCAACTGGCACCGGACTATCGGGCGAAGAGTATTACAAAATATGCAGTGATTGTGATCGATTTGAGGAAGTGTTTCGCAGATATTTCTATAGTCAGATTAAACTTACTTCTTCATTTACATAACGGATCAGTTCGTCAGAGAACGGTTCAAAGTGCTTGTCGGAGTGTGAAGTTGCATGTATAATGGCGAAACTGGACAGCAAAACGAAGAACCACATGGTTGTCTGGTGCACACTATAGTTCAGACCTACTACGGGTGTGCATTTTTATACATTATTGACTACGTGTTTGACAGCACTAAACCACCCCGTGGTCCCCACTCGCGAAATATCCTAAAGTACTTGGTTCTAGATATTGAACTTTGCTCGTAGTTTGCACTCTTACGAGGGCAAAAACGATAATACAAATCTTTGGTTTGGGTCCGTTCAATTCGAATCGAATTTGGTGCTCACATAAAATCTCAAAAAATGTGTATCGATATCATAACTGGAGCGACTCAATGCTCCATACAGATCAGACATCACATTCAGTTTCCAATAGAAAGCCTGTCGACAAAAAGACGGTGTTATGCTTGCAAGTGTTTTAGAGCAATCTTCGCGAATCTGTTCGTGACTGAGTTGGAAAACAAAACAGTACATTATTCATAAGATACATTGATGATGTACTTATGATGGGACATGACCGAAAGCAAGTAACCTCTTCCCCTCGGCTGATGCATAGTTTGAACAAGAAAATGCACTTCACGTTAAATGAAGAACAAGACGAGAGCCTCGCGCTTTCGACATTCGAATGACAAGTAAGCATGACGGAACCACTCTTCGGAGTGTATACAGCAAGAGAACACGGACGGGCCAGTATCTACATTTCCGAAGTTTTGTGCCAATCAACTAGAAGCGCGAGATGGAAAAAAGCGCTTTTCCATCGAGGACATCGCATTCACACCGTTGATACTATTCAGAGAGAGAGAGTTGGATCAACTCCAATCAATTCTTGTCCAGAACGGTTATCCAGGCAGTTTTATGAAGAATTTCAGTCGGACAACGAAGAAGAAACCTGTAGTATGTGATGACCCTAAAAAGATGGTTGACAATTACCTTCCCTCATAAAGGCGACGATTTGAAGACCGATAGAAAAGTGGTGCTACCAACCTAATCGACATGCGCACAACCACACGCATCTCCAATCCATCCACAAAGCACCCCACCATCTGTCCGCCAAATTTCACACATAACAATTTGAATGTGGACGGGGAGAATCTTGCTTTGGTGAAACAGGTAGGCATCTGCTTACATCGATTAAGGAACACATCTCATGTTGGGTTAGTGGCCGATTGGTCGAGCGAGTCACATGGTCGAAGCTCAATCTCCCACTCTATCTTTTTAGATACACATACACGTATCATCCACCGCTAACACACTCAACCACATCATATCAATAACAAACACCGATTATCAACAAGAACACCAAATACACAATCAGTCTTCATTGTCCATCGTTCGACATCGTTTCATGGTGGTGGTGGTGGTGGTGGTGGTGGTGGTGGTGGTGGTGGGGCTCGAGAAAGCCCCGGCTGCACTGGGTTCGCGCAGTTGTTTGTAATTGGAAGATTGAAACCCGACTGGAGTACAAAAAGAACTGTCAGCCCCACCATCACTGTCCTGACACTAGTAAAATGTGTGAACATTCGGCCCTGTCGTATTTGTGTGCAACTAATGTACCGTCCAATGGTATACACGGCTGTTTTCTGTCAAATTGTACCAGTTAGGATGCAGAGAAATTCGCCTTGGTATGAACCGTACAACCTAGCTTTGTTGTGCTCTCTCTTCAGGTGCATCTCAGGAAATGAATGTTTCATTTACTAACTAACTAGAGAACACACATGGACGAACTTTCATCGTCATCGTGACCCAGTGTTGCTCCGTCTGAATCCACACGCAGCCATCAATTCGCATACGTCAAAATTCAGGTGACTGATTTCTGTACCAAGTGAACCTCACTGCATTCAAAAAAGAACAGCTGGAACTATGAGCAGTGCATCCACTGGCGCCTTTTCTGCAAAGCTTAATATGTGCTGAATCAACCGTCCGAAATAACACCACCCGAGGGGTTACGTGTTCCAGTTTCTGGACAACGGACCACAGGAGAACGAACGGTCTCGATCACTCAAAGGACACTCAGGTCAAGCAGATTGCGTGTGACTCGGAGAACAAGGACTGCAATTGGTTGATGCCCATTTAACCATAGGAATTTCTGTCTACACGCTTTTTAATCCCTTGATTTCCTTCGATAAACGAACTGCTAGTTCTGTGGTATTTTTCCTACATCCCGGTGATGTGAGATTTCGGTATACGATAACCATTGTGATCTCGTGTTGTGTCAGCGATTACGATTCGGGAGTCCTGTCTATTCTGATGCACCTATTTTGTTTCTCTCCGTAATTCTATCGGATTCCATATTCATTCACATGGCGAGCTTTTGAAACAGTCTTCCTCCAACTAGTTGTTAACAGATGACCAATACCAAGTTCCTCAAACGTGAAATACGTTTGAAACTACAAATAATTACAGTATGAAATAAGTTAATCCACAAGTTTACGAATACTGGCTTACATGGTTCCCCGCTGATTATATCTTTCCGCAACTCGTGCTGTTGGACTCTGAGAATGATTTTATTCTACTGGGTTCCATGAGGTACCTATCAAAATCCAATGAACTCACTAAAGTGATCGTAGTATTATCATCCTACAAGGCGGTGCCTGGTTGATGATAGTTGTTTATTGAAGAATACTGTGAGGATATCGATAAGTTGACATGCATATAACAGGATATCTTGTTTGAAATTTCTCATCAAAATGCCCGACATCGCACAAGGAAATGAATGAAACAGTCGGTAGCTATTATTTGCCCTCAGTGTTTTTGTTCATTTTTACCGTTGAAAGAAACCGCTAATTGCATTTTCGGATACTACTGAAAAATACAAGCAGTATCTTACTCGTCCCTGCAGCGAAAACGATCGATGTATGCCCCAACCAACGGTCGATTGCTTCTTGAACGTGTTTGTCTCGAGTTTTGGACATTGAGCAGCCTCGTACTTGATTTATTTTGTTGGGGGATTCTGGAGTTTGTTTCTTTCGTTTAAATCGCCCACTGGTCGTTGTCTCGTGTCGTATTGCGAGACCATTTCGATGCAAACGATGGACTTGTTTCATTCTTTGTACTTGATACACGGCATGGCGTTCTTCAACTATGCAATATGAACACTTCCATCAGGGGAGCAACCTCCTCGAACCCGTTCGCTGGCGAATCTCTCAATATGCCGCTTATACTTCATTTTAGATCCAACATCATCATCGTCGCTCAGCGAGATACAGTGAAGCGAGCTTCACTGATGCTTGCCGTCCGTCTAGCTTGTATCATGGACTTGCATCTTCTGTCCTCCGACACCTTCAGCAGATAATCCTGGGTCTCACATCTTTCCCGTTGACGTTGTTTAGGAGAAAACTCATTTCACAGCCACATACCAACGACAAGGTCCTCTGGTAGCTTTGGAATTCTTCCATACATAAAATAAAATGCTGTATGTTTGATAATGGCCTGCGAGGTATAATGATACGCTAAAATTAGTGAAGGTAGGGCCGGCTCTAAATTCCCCTCTTTCACTGTAACCCATTCTTTGATTGTTCTATTCTTTCTTTCGACGAGGACGTTGGTGATAAAGAGTTTTGTGTGTCCTTGTAAAGTCTAATTTCTTTAAGCACGTCCGAAGTTCGTCACCCTCAAAGCACGGGCCTAGATCCGTAAGAATGGTTTGTGGCACACCATGATTTGCCGCGATATTGTAGTGATTGTAGTAATGGTAGTAATACGCACTGAACTCGGAATGCAAACCACGTAATACGAATCACGGAATACGAATCAGGGATAAGCAATCACGGACTGGATCACGTATGCACTGGGCCGCACTGGCACTACCACGCAATATCCCACGTAACTGAGACGCGAGGAAAAGGCCACAGAAATGCTGGTTAGTTTATTGGAAGAATAAAGGGGATTAAATAATATGTACAAAAGAAGAGCATTGGTTATCCAGACTTCGACCAATCGCATTCCAGTATTTCTTGCATCATTCTGCTTCTGTCTGGACTGCACTGTCTCGGATTGGCTGGCACGATCTGCC